>JAHBCN010019741.1:0-15803 GCA_019359885.1 Listronotus oregonensis
ATTTATATAAAAGACAATGAAGATTAGGCACAAAAAGCCCATGAGGCTGCGCTGCCTCCGGTAGTTAATTAAACGGCTCCCAGGGGAGAAGAAGAAGAGACGGTCGATAAAAAAAACAATTAATATTTTCGCGATTCATTTTGTTATCATTCGTTAATTTATATTTTGAAAATTTCCAAAAAAAATAAAAGAAAAAAACATATTTCACAAAGTTACACGCTGTCTAAAGTAGAGGGAAAAAAAGAGCGTGTCTATCTTGGCAGGATTTCTTTTCTTCTGGTCATCTGGAAAATAAAAAAATGGTGGATTCTTTATAAGTACAAATGTCATTATGGCAGGAACAAAAAAAAACTTGAAAATGGGTTTCTTAAAGAAAAAGATAGGATTTTTTCAGATATTTTTTACCTTTGTCGAATTTTTTAAAATAGTAAAAATTAAAAATTTTAATTTTTGTTAGTTTCTGCTATCTTAAAATAGGAAGGAAGATAGATATCACGGCCCCAACCGCTGTGTTTACACATCGTCGTTTGTAGTTGGGCCCAGTAGGATCTTTTGGAACATGCACTAGAGTTGCCGGTTATCGGCAACTCTTTTTCACCGTATGGACCGGGTTCCGAAGCTAAGATGAACACAAGACTTAACTCAAGGTGTTAGCATACCGTGCTGATGAGTGTATGACATCCTGTGCCTCAACAGGTGTCTCCAACGGTGCCTCTGAGATACAGGGCGACCTCTCAGAGTATCTAGCCTTACCGCGGTAATGCGGGGCTCTGCCGTGGTGGACTATTACTTCCCTAGCTCCAAACAGAAAGCGGACAGAACCGCTTTCATAGGAAAAAAGTGACAAAGGTGCGCTGAACGAAAGGATAAATCGTTTCGAGAGGTGCCACTAAAAGGTCACAAGCAGACAAAGGTGCGCCGACGGGAAACCGTTTCGTAAGGTGCCCCCGAAGTCACCGGCGCCTGTTTCACGGGCAGGGGCTACTCCATCACAAACAAACAGGTGCTTAGGAAGGGTTCCCTTAATCCAATCCATCTGGTTCCTGTAACAAGGACCTGGTAGCTACCCACGTTGCTCGTCTATTCTCCAGGAGACAGGGGACACCAGAACACATCAGAACACATTGTGCTCGTGTCCGGTAGTGACAAGAGTAAGAGAAATGTAAGAACTCTCTCCCAATCTGGTATCGGATTCATTAGAAGCCCGATCCTATTGGGAGAAATATTAAAAGGTGTGAGCCACAATAGACCGAGCGGTCGCAGTGGAGGGCGTAAAAAGTCCACTCACTTTAAACCTACCTACCTACCTACCTAGATATCACGGCACCTGGGCCTCAGTAGGCCCGTTGTGCTTCCTCCTAAAGGGGACTCCTCACTTAGTACGCTGCCCATCCTACTGATTTAAAGTAGGTGACGACACCTAGGCGAATCTCCTTAATGTCGGCCAAGGAAAGCTAATACTCGCTCAGCATGGATCTTGTCTTGGACGAGAGTGCAGGGCAGTCACAAAGGATGTGCTCCACCGTCTCGTCTTCCTGTTTACAACCTCTACACAGAGGTGTGTCAGAATACCCCCTTAAATAAAGATAGTTGCGTAGCATTATTATCACTTTATTTAAATAGTACATGGATCTATGCTTGATGCTAGGTAGGTAGGTAGGTTTAAAGTAAGTGGGTATAACACCCTTCCGCCGCGACCGATCGGTCTATTGTGGCTCACACCTTTCTATATTTCTCCCACCAGGTCCAGACTCCTAATAAATCTGATGATCCTGTTGAGAGAGGTGTCATTGCCGAGGATTGCGAATCTTAGTCGTGCCATTGCTGGGCACGAACACAGTATGTGTTCTGCCGATTCATCTCCCTCCATGCACATGCGGCATTCGGCGTCTTCCGCTAGGCCGATCTTGTGCATGTGGTTTTTCAATCTGCAGTGTCTCGTGGACAGTCCCACGTTTTAAGGTGTACCCTTGATTGCTCCAGTAGTTTGACAGTACATTGTTTGTTGGTTCGGTGGGCTTATGAAGGCCTTCGAGTGTCTGAGACTTGGAAGTCCATGCCAGTACCTTGGATGCTTGATGCTAAGGTAATGCCGATTTTCCGTTAGAGAACAACTTTGTTATTTTAAATAGATCACCCTGTATATGTTTAAATATTTTTTAAATTTAATCTTTTCCTTTAAAAAATGTGACACAAGCTATGGTTATTTCAAAAAACAACGCATTTATTGACCTTTGAAAAATTGACTGCATGTCGATCAACAATATTATTTAAGAATGAAAATTTGCTTCATATGTTACAAAAAAAAAAACGATTGACAAAGTTATAGGTTATTCACAAAATAATAGTAACAATAAGGTAACATTACTTTTTAAAAAAATACTGTAAATGTTAAAAATACCTTCGGCCGACTTGACGCACTTATTTAAATTCGAAAAAAACTATTAACTAAAAATTATTTAGGAATATTTTTTATTATGTTTCAGATATTAATTTTTAATTGCTCTAAATTTTCAGGTATGGACAAAAACCTTATTTACTTATCCCCACAGAAAAAATTGGAACATCAAATCTGGTAAAGAGGGGCCAATGGGCCCCTTTCCAATCCACTGGTTTCAAAAACGTTGCTTAGTAATCCTTTAATTTAGCATAATGTAGGTAGCCCCATCTTGTTGAAAATAGACGAAATTTAATAGATTTTTTTTTGCAATTCGGGATAAAAAAATATTTCCATCATATCAACATAAGTCAAGAGGTTACAGTTGGTTCATGAAAAAAAATGGCCCATAAATTTTTTGCTTTGAGTTACCACACCAAAGTGTGACTTTTGCTTATTTACTTTTCCATTGAGATGAAAACTGGCTTCGTCTGTCATTATTAGTATATCCAAAAAATGGATATTGTTCCTTACTAAATCTTAAATCCTCTGGTAAAATTTCACCCTTTTTGGAATATCAGTTTCTTTTACAACTGTACCATTGGTTAATGTCACTGATGATATAATTACGGGTACCCATAGGAAGTTAAGCAGCATATTGGTTCTTTTAGACTTTTCAAAGGCTTTTGATACCTGAATCCGAACTACGCTTGCCAAGTTAAAATATTATGGTTTTCATGAATCATCGCTAAGTCTTGTTAAATCCTACTTTTTAACCGATTTCAAAGAATTTGTTGTAAAACAACTTCTCTGAACGGATTCGGTTTTTTCGGGGGTGCCCCAAGGTTCCATACTTGGACCTCTTTTCTTTATAATTTTGGGGTCAATAAAACATTGCAAGGTTCGGGCCTTATGCGGACGATACGCAAATATACTTTCACTTTGACCATCGAAAATTATTTACAGGCATCAGATTTAGTCAATGAAGATTTACGTATCTTAATCAGCTGTCTTGGAACAAACTTAAAATTAAATCCTTCAAAATCTCTCTTCTTGCCTTTTGGTACCAAGAACAGCGTAGAATTTTAGTCGTAATGTTAATATAACTCTTGACGGAGTAAAACTTCCTTTTGTTAGGTCTGCAAAGAACTTGGGTTTTGGGTTTTGGATACGGAGCTGAGGTTTCGGGAGTATTTAAGGGCTTGCTTCAAGATCATATTTATCATTGAAAATGTTGTAAAAGCAAATCTATACTTAATTTTGAAATGCGAAAAATGCTTTGTGAGTCACTTGTTCTGTCTATTTTTAACTACTGTGATTTTATTTATGGCCCTTTTGACAATTTGGATAAAACCGCATACAAAAGGTTAAAAATCCATGTTCACGTCTTTTTTTTTGGGTTAAAAAAAATTTGATCATATTTCTTTTACTTTTAAGCAACTTAATTGGCTTAAAATGAAAAATTCAAAATTTTACATTTGGGAAATTTTTTGATAAAATTTTTTTAAAAATCCCGCTTTTACCTTTGTTTAAAAGTAGTTTTGTATTTCCCGAAGTTTTTCAAAAAAATAAAAGGGTTTTGGGAAATAGATTACTTTAAACCATCAGAGTGCCATGTTTAAAAGGGTCATTCACTTACAATGCAATTAAGATTTATAACTCTTTACCTAATGAACTTGTGTTACTTGATGAATGTAAATTTAAATTTTTTTAAAAAAATATTTGCTTAAACTCCAAAATTCAGATAATTAATACTTTTTCTTTTATTGACAGTTTTTTCTCAATTCTTCCTTATTTTAACTCTTTTTTTTTCCCTTTCCCCCCAATTTTTCCCGGTGAGAGCAGTTAGTACTTAATTAGTTTTGTCTGAAAATTTTTGTATAAATTTTTTATATTCGAAAAAAAAATTTTTGATATTTTTTAAATTTATATTTTTTAAAGATGTTATTTGCTTGGTTTTTACCCACAGTGGTGCAAGGTTCAGAAAGGCCTCTTGGAGACTGCTGTATCTACTCCCTTTTTTAATTGATTTTGTAAAAAAAAAGAATTGTATTTTTTTCCTAAATAAAAGACATTTATTATTATTATTATTATTATTATTATTTCTTGTAACATTTGAATTTTGTATGGCTTTAAATTAATTTCTTTTTTCAAGACTTTTTGTACTGCAGTTCTAGGAATATGGACTGAACTTGAGATTTTTCTTGTTGACAATGTTGGATCTTCCTAAGTTATCTCCAGAATTTGTGACGTTTTATTTAGCAAATTTTCATTGTTTACCAATTTCTTTTTACGTGTTAAAGATGCTGTACTCCAGAATTTTCTGTACCAAATTTTAATTGAATTTTTTGTGGGTAAAGCTTTTTAAATATGTTTCTAAATTTTGCTGGGTTTCTTTTATTTATTTGGTTTCGGCAAACATATTAACACGTTTTCCTTTTTTACTTAACGAGAACATTTTGCGGTGCCTAATTAAAATAACCTGTCAAAAACGACCAACAATGGCTGACAACGAGGCTTGGTGTTATGGAAACAAGATAACTTTGTTTCCACATGCGACTTTTCAAAAAAGACCTTTTAAAATAATATTCTTATTCGACATACAGTCAATTCTTCGGAGGTCAATAAATGCGTTATTTTTAAGATAACCATACCTTATGTTACATTTTTTAAGGAAAAAGATTAAATTTTAAAAATATTTTAACTTATACAGGGTGTTTCATTTAAAATAACAAAGTTGTTCTATATCGGAAAATTGGCCATTGTGTTTTTGAGCTAATGGAATGTCACAAAAAAATGTTAAAGATACGAGAATAAACTATAAATAAAGATGAGGATATTTGCGAAAACTTGATCTTGATATTTTTATTTGAAATATGAACAGCCACCCTGTATTTGAAAAACAAAGACTTCATATCAGCACAGATGTAATCTAAGAGTTGACGCCAAGCCTTAAATAATCTTAAAGTTATCCAGAGGGTTATCCAATTATGATTAAAAGGCTAGTAAGCAGGCATTAATTTGGTATAGCAGGGGAGCCATATACTGGATTTTACTTAATATTAGCTAAATTAATCAACTTAGATTGTTAATCCTTGGTTTAAAGCGAGATTTGGGGGAGTTGTCGTCATGTGCTACTTTTAATTTTCGTTTCAGGGGGAATCGCGTTTAAATTATTTGGATTATAAACAATAATGAAATCTTGTATTAACAAACTGCTAGTAATTTCACCTAAAATGCACTGGCGTAGGTAAGGGGGTAGAGGGGGTAATTACCCCCACCCCACAGGTGTGTATTTTAGGGTCTGCAAACTAATATCTGCAATATGCTTTAAGACAAAACCTCAATTGTTAATCTCTTCTGGGAGAATGCAGCAAGACAAATTTAATGCAAGAAAACTTTTAAACTGTAAAAACAACTATAATGAATAAAATTACATCCAAGGAAAATTGCAGTAAGACAAACTTCATACAAAAAAACCTCCAAACTTTTAAAACAGCTTTATTAAATAAAAATGCATGTAAGCAAAATTGCAGCAAGACAAATTTTATACAAGAAAACCTTTAAATTGTAAAAACAGCTATAATAAGTAAAATTGCAAGCAAGGAAAATTGCAGCAAGACAAATTTCACGCAAGGAAACCTTTAAACTCTAAAAACAGCTATAATAAATAAAAATGCATTCAAGACAAAGATTAGCAAAACACATTTTATGCAAGAAAACTTTTAAAGTGTTATAACAGCAATGATAAATAAAATTACATGCCAAGAAATTGCAGCAAGACAAATTTCATACAAGAAAACTTCGAGCTGTAGAAACAGCTATAATAAATAAAATTTCATCCAAAGAAAATTGCAGCAAGACAAATTTTATACAAGAAAACTTTTGAACTGTAGAAACAGCTATAATAAATAAAATTTCATCCAAAGAAAATTGCAGCAAGACAAATTTTATACAAGAAAACTTTTGAACTGTAGAAACAGCTATAATAAATAAAATTGCATCCAAGAAAAATCGCAGCAAAACAAATTTTATGCAAGAAAACCTTTAAACTCCAAACAACGCTATAATAAATAAAATTGCATGCATGCAAAATTGCAGCAAGACAAATTTTATGCTAGAAAACCTTTAAACTCGAAAAACAGCTATAATAAATAAAATTGCTAGCAAAGAAAATTGCAGCAAGACAAATTTCCTAAAGAAAACTTTTAAACTGTAAAAAGAGGCTGCAATAAATAAAATTGTATGCAAGAAATTGCAGTAAGATAAATTTTATGCAAAAGCAGCTGTAATAAATAAAATTGCATCCGAGGAAAATTTCAGCAAGACAAATTTCATGCAAAAAAAACCTTTAAACCTCTAAAAACAGCTATAATGAAAAAATTGCATCCAAGGAAATCTGCAACAAGACAAATTACACTGCAAGAAATCTTTGAACTTTAAAACCAAATATAATAAATAAAATTACATGCAAGAAAAATTGCAACAAGACAAATTTCTTGCAAGAAAACAGCCAAACTGTAAAACCAGCTATAATAAATAAGATTATATGCAAGAAAAATTGCAGCAAGACAAATTCTATGCAAAAAAACCTTTAAACTCTAAAAACAGCTGCAATAAATAAAATTGCATGCAAAAAATTGCAGTAAGATAAATTTAATGCATAACCTTTTAAATTGTTAAATCACTCTAATAAATAAAACTAATAAAATAATAATAAAAACAGCTTTAAAAAAAAAATTGCATCCAAGGAAAACTGCAACAAGAACAAATTACATGCAAGAATTTTTTAACTCTAAAACAAGCTATAATAAATAAAATTACATGAAAGAAAAATTGCAGCAAGACAAATTTCGTGCAAGAAAACAGCCAAACTGTAAAAACAGCTATAATAAATAAGATTATATGCAAGAAAAATTGCAGCAAGACAAATTTATGCAAAAGAAACTTTAAACTTTAAAAATAGCCATAATAAATAAAATTTTGCAAGAAAAATTGCAGCAAGACAAATTTTATGCAAGAAATCTTTCAAACTGTAGAAACAGCTATAATAAATAAAATTGCATCCAAGAAAATTGCAGAAGGACAAATTTTATACAAGAAAATCTTAAACTTTAAAAACAGCTATAATAAATAAAATTACATGCAAGCAAAATTGCAGAAAGACAAATTTCATATAGAAAAACCTTTAAATTGTAAAAATAACTTTAACAAACAAAATTACCTGCAAGAAAAATTGCTGCAAGACAAATCACGCAAGATAACTTCAAACTGTAAAATCACCTATAAGTAGACAGTATTCAATTGCCTGTTGAAAATGTGGTAAGTATGTTGCACCCATTAAACCTTAACACAAATGAAGAATTTGCGTTTACCTAAATACAAAAAGTGATATAAGAGTCGATAAGAAAGACACGGTATGTCATGTTACAAAAAAAAGTCACGCAAGGACTTCCGGCTTAGGCGGGGCGCCGCCATGTTTTTACTTGAAGATATGTTCTGTGATCCGCCTTGTACTTGTTATTAATTCTGGGTTACGTACATTGAGTTTAATGAAATAGAATTAGTTTTACGTTAGTTTTGGTAAAAACCGACGGTTCTGATTGGTTTTATGTAAATAAATCAATCTAAGCTGTTACGTCAGGTTCCTAAAGCTGTTTTTAGATTTTGCGTAAAATTTTCTTGCTGCAGTTCTTCTATCTGCGCAGGCCTACTTTTTCATTTCGTAAACTTCAATTTTTCTTTCATGCAAGAAGAATACCGTCAGACTACGCTATTTTTCTTACAGTAATTAGGCAATTTTGGTAGTTAAGTTGTATTTATTTCTAAAAAAATTGAGAGAGTTATGTCAAGTAATTCCTGAGAGATTCCATTTGAAAAATAGACCATTTTACTACTCTCTGACTGAGTGACTTACTCAATAACTTATTTAATTTCCTTTTTCTTTAATAGGTTTCTTTATAAATAATTTTTGCTTCTGACCATTGTATCCGGTGTTGTTTTGACCATGCGTGTTCGGCAATCCCTGACTTCGACGTTTCACCTCGTTCCGTATGTTTCTTGTGTTTTTTAACTTTAATTTCAAGTTATCTTTTTTGTTTTCTTAATGTATACCTCACCACATTCACAGGGAATTTGGTCATTATTTGAGACATTGTTGTCCGAACTCGTCTTAGTAGGAATACTTCTTAGAGTGGTTTGGGATTTAAATGCCGTTATAATATTATACTTATCTGTGATTCTGCGGAACTTTTTCAAAGTTCTTTTTATACGGAATAGTTATTAATATTTGGTCCTATGGAGTCTTGCTCAAGTTAGAGTTTCTTGTCTCACTTTGATATTTGTTGATTGTTTCTATAACCAGCCTCTTAGTGTAGCCGTTCTGCATAAGATCCCTAGTTATATTGGTTATTTTATCTACGACCTGCAAGATAAGTGATTATTATGTAACTCATTTTAGTATATTTGCGTTGCATAATGAGTCTTATTACCGCGCCGTGCGGTAATGAACCATAGCGCGTTTATTACCGCACTAGTGCGGTAAATGCTTATTACATAACACATTTTGACAAAACCAGTATTTTTAGACCCAATTTTTTAATATTTTTTTAACTCTTGTTATACTACAATCCAATTTATATTTCAAAATTAATTATTATAAATATTGAAAGTAAAATTTACACCAGAAGCAACTTTAGGCATATTCTAAATCGTAAAACTTGTTGGGTTGATGCCTGGGGAATCGGCATTAGCTGCTGCAGCCCGGGGCGAGATACAGGAACTATATCAAATTAAGGGTTCCGCACCCAATTTTTTTTTGTTCTCCTTAGAGGTATCAATATAACCTTTAGCCACGCTGTTGCTTCTTCATCCACCATGGCGTTCGACAGTCAATAGGTCTGCTCCAAAATCTGCCCATGGGGATGTGGATTAGTGATGAGCGAGACCGGTCTTGGTCTTGCGGTCTTGGTCTTGGTCTTGCTTGCAGGACCAAGACCGAGACCAAGACCAAGACCGCCTTCTCGCTTGCAAGACCAAGACCAAGACCGGGGTATGCAAGACCAAGACCAAGACCAAGACCGGGGTGCAAGACTACGCAAGACCAAGACCGACCTGCAAGACTCTTGCACTTTTGTCACTTTTTTTAAATTATAATATTCAATTTTTATATTCAATATACAGAGATATTTCATACAGACATGACAAAAAATGTGTCGAGAACTGCCTAAAAAGGCGATTATTTTATGAGTAATAGGTTTTTTTAATAAAATAATAATTAAATCGATCACTTCGTTTTTTAATAAAATTATCCAAAAACGATAACTAGTAGATTTAGTAACATGTTTTAAAAATAATAAGATTGTGACTCAATGGTCCGACAAAGCTCGATATCTCCATAACCGTTTACGACAGAGAAAAACTAAGAGTACAAAAGTTATAGAAGCTGAAAATTACTTACCTATTCCTAATGTTTTTTTTTAATTCGGGATCTAGTGATGCCACTTACTGGATCAAAAATTTTCAAAATCCAGGAAAACATTATTTTTGTGCCACACTGTAAGAAGTGGCATTATTAGATTGCTCCTTTAAACGATATATGTAAAAGTGATGGTTTAATAAAAAATATATTTGTCATTTTATATAGAAATACTTTTTATATAAATGGATTTTAAATTTCACTTCCGGTTTAGACGGAAAAGTCAAAACAATGCCAAAAGTATAATGATGACGTCATTTTTGTCAAAACCGAAAATGATATATAAAAAACCATCTACGTCGACATTGTACCTATATGACAGTTTAAGAATTTCCAGCATAATATACAGGGAAGCGATTTTTTTAAATTAATTTTTTGCTATAAATTTTCTATTTTAGGTTAAAAGCTAAAAATGAGGAAGTTTTCTTGAGTGGTAGTAAATTTTTTGAAAATTCTGAAATAGAGAATAATTTTACATTTTAAGCCCTTTTTCTAAATTTTTGTATATTAAGTTTTTTATCCTTATGAACGGTTTCGGATATATCGATCTTTGTCGCACTATCGAGCCACCTTTTAGGTAGTAGTTATTTAAAAATAACGTCCGTGGTGGCACTACCGCGTTGTCTAAAAGGTGCTGTGAAATGCAATATTTGCATGTTTCAGTGCTTGGACAACGTTGACGGAACAACTGGGAAGAATTGGGTTAAACATCGGAAAACCCGGCACTCACGGTACTTTGGTACTTAGGTTTATATATGTATATATAATCCGTAGGATATAATATACATATATAATAATCCTTCGTGAGCTGTCATAAAGATAAAAAAAAAACCTTGTATATGCAGAATGTTTATAAAGTATTTGTAGAAACTTTGTACGGCAAATGTTTGACTAATTTAAACATAGAAAGTTTATTTGAACTGAAAAGATTTCTAAATACCTTTTTTTTGAATTAGAAACCAATGTTTACATATCAGAATCATTTTCATGGAAATTTCACATTTGGTTGAAATTAAAAGTTTTTTTTCTGCCCTCAGAGTACTCAATATTGTAATTTTATATGCTTCTTCAAAGAAAATTTAAATATTTCCTATCACTAAAATGAAGCGCTATAAATAAATAAACCCCTACATTAAAAATATCCTTTTTAATCAAATAATTTAAATGTAGATGTAAGGTTAAAATTGGTATATTTTAAAATTTTAAAGCAAAAAATATAGTCTCCATCTTTATTTATTTGTAAGTATTAAAAAAATATATATTTTATCTAAGATTGCTTAATTTAAATTATTACTACCAAAAATAGCAAGACCAGCAAGACTCTTGCAGCAAGACCAAGACCAAGACCAAGACCTTCTTTGGGCTTGCAAGACCAAGACCAAGACTAGCCCGGTCTTGGTCTTGGTCTTGCTTTGCTCATCACTAATGTGGATGAACGATGGAAACAGTGTCCAGTATATAATTCTGGGTCTGGCAAATTTACAAAGGTAGGTATAGCTTTCGGCAGCTTACCTGGGACGGTAGTGAGCGATCTCCTGGTCAGTCTCGGAATTTGGTTTGGTATACCGATGGATCCAAGACTGACAATGGAGCCGGCAGGAATACATGGTATGACCCCTAGGTTTAATGCTTATGCTTCCCTGGGGAAATATGCCACTGTTTTCCAGGCGGAAATATATGCCATTGAACTTTGTCTGCGAGAGAACTTAAGGAGGAATAAAGGGCAGGGACATTACTATCTTCTCTGATAGTCAAGCGGCCATAAAAGCTTTCATCTCAACAAGTCAACTCAAGGTTGGTTTGGAACTGTCTGCAATGCCTCCTAAACCTGGCTAACCACAACAAAGTTACACTTTCCTGGGTGCCAGGACACAGGGAATACAGGGCAATGAAAATACAGACTCCCTGGCCAGGCGAGGCTCCGCAGCAATGTTTGTGGGTCCTGAACCTGTTTTTGGAATACAAAAGCCTCGGTTCGTGCTCATGACTCGGTGGATTCAAACACAACATCAGTCATACTGGAACCACCTTCAAGGCAAAATCACACTAAATCAATGTTGGACTCACCATCGAAGGCATTGACAAGTGAACTACTGAAACTAAATAGGAATCAGATTAGAATAGTGTCAGGATTAATAACCGGCACTGCACCCTAAAAAAACATATGCACACTATGGGCATCTATAGAGAAGAACCCATTTGTAGACTATGTGACGAAGAGGAAGAGACAGCCTGTCACATCATATATGAGTGCCCTGCACTTACATACTGGAGAACAAATCAAAACCTCATGGTGGACACTAACCACCAGGAGGCTGGAGACCAGAAAAGAACAGTAAAAGGGCTACTACACCTGTCTAAGGTGTCAAACCTTTTTAACTGAAACAAATACACAAGAGATACAACAAGCCCTGTAGGCTGCAGTGTCGAGGCGGACAAAACCTCAACTTGTGTATTTAGTTTATCAATCAATCAATCAATCAATAGCTTTCGGCATGCTGCCAAACGTATTGATATCAACGGGCTGAAGTATGCAAATGTCTTTTCCCTAACCTACAAAAAATTTTGTGTGATCCTTCAAATCCTCCAGATGTCACGAAAAATTATCTGGAAATTTTTGTTTTTGTGTTTGGAATTTCAATATGAAAAATGATTCCTTCATCTTTGACGTTTTCGCATAATAATTCGGTCATTTCTTGTTTTCTGCAAGCCCCAGCAATGCCAATGATTAGCCCAACCTGTAACAAAGAAAAATAAACTTAAGTATAGTACGCTAAAAGTCACTACAACTTTAAACTCGTTTTTTTTGCAGATGTTTTTTGAAAATATAAAAACTCTAGATTCTTACATCAATAAGCAAAAATTTCCCATCATTGGCTGTGGCTGTGTATCATCCGGTCCTATTTCTACATTTTGAAGAATCTTAACAAAATGACTAGACTTTTAACAAAACTTATTGAACAACCAATAAGCCGTTATATAATCAAATCCAAATAAAACTGAATATTTTTCTTCGCATGCTCCTAATCAAGGCATAAAAAGGCGTCAACTGAAACCTTAAATTTAAATATTATCCCAGACTCCCAACATCGGCACATCGGCCTTTCATCAATCTGTTTGTACACAAATTAATCACAGTCAAGTTTGTATTAAAACGAGGCGCTCACAGTGCTCGCTGACTCGTAAAACCCCCGCGTCACTGTTTCGTATAATAACTAAATGATAGGGTGCCAGTGCCACTTTTTAGCTGAGATCGGTTTTATTTTTAATCAGAGACGGATTGCATTAAAAATAATGACAAATTTAACTAATTTAGACAAAAAATCAACTAATATTGACAAAAAAATAGATTTTTTCATTTTCTACACACATCGTAATTATTATTATTTTTTACCACGCTTTGCTGGACCTGTATGTATGTATACAGTGTGTCCCAAATTGGTGGAGAATGTATGGGGATCTTGGAAACCACGATAGATAGAAAATCGGTTAAATGTTTGGACAATTTTGTTGATAAGCTAATTCCGTTTACTACATGGTTTTACCTATTCAGGTTTTTAAGAAATTTTGAAAAAACCTAAAACATGCATTTTCGAAAATCGGCCATATTTTTTTTATAAGTGGACATTTTTTAAATCTGTAAAAACCTCTTCAACAACTTTTTTTGTAGAATATGACCGAGTAGTCAATTTTTATTTTCTACGTTTCGGGTTTTTAGAAAAAACTTTATTTTTTCATATGGAGCCATATTGGATTTTTTTCGCAGCCAAATAACATTCTGATTTCAACAATGTATAACATTTATAATTTAAGAATTCTAACCCCATTTATTTCAAAAAACAAATATTTTCTCGTTGGCCTTGATTCCGGCGACTCATTTTTTTAACAATAAAATTTAGTAATTGGCAATATAGATAAGCTAAACAGATATTTTACAGATATGGGTTTCGCGAACATAGCTATAACGTTAATACCGTGTTACAACAAAACTACACGTAACAAGTTAATTGAAACAATTTAAAACAAAAACAATGAAAAGTGGCTAAACTAATATTCCTACTTAAATGAAGATGTAAAATAACGACCTAAAATTCAAAATGTTGTCCATATTTTTAAAATTAAATTTTTTAAAAAGACTTTTAAATATTATTTAATTTTTCTTTTTGTGGAAATTTCATTTCTTTTTTTTTAAAATTTTGGTTAATGCAATTTTTATTTTGTTTTTTTATTTTTTTAAAATTTTGAAATTTTTAGAAAAAGGTTAACAGTTTTTTTTTAGGTTTAGGATGTTGGCTGGGAAAAGCCCAACTAAGTTTTCGGGTATTTTTATTTATATCTTTTAAGTTGGATTTAAGTTTTTTTTATAAAAAAAAATTTTCCTTGATTAAATTTAATTGGCTTTTGCACATACGGAGTTAAGCACAGGCAGTTTTAAATTTATAACCTTTAAATATAACATATTTTAATTGTGAAATAAAAAAAAATTACGTAATTATGAGTATGGTATGAGTATTTCTCAACATATTAACGATAAATGGTTGACTTGGTATGTGGAATTCTCTATCAACATCCGGGTGGGGTTTGGTTTTTTTAAAAATTTGGTTTAACTGCAGCATCTCGTTTCGATTTTCTTTAACGTACTTTTTAGGTCGGGTTTTTTAAAACTTCGAATTTAAAAATTTGTAAAGTTTTAAAAATTTTAGTTTAGGATGCTGCCTGTCAGGAAAATTGTCGAAATAAGTTTCCCACTATATTTATTTCATTGCTTTGAAAATAACGTTGCAAAATAATAAGTTTTCTTTAAATAATTAACCATTTTACAAAGTTGAAAAATTTTAATAATACTACCCGAGCTAACTTGATACGCGATGACTTCGTCGGAATCAAGCCAACCCAGAAAAATTTTGTTTTTGAAGTGGGAGGTTATAAACCTAAACTATAACATTTATAAATTGTTGAAATAGAAATAAAAATCACTATTTGGCCGGAAAAATCCAATATCCCTATGAAAAAGTAAAGTTGATGATGATTCATCAACTTTCTTTTGTAACACGGTATTAACGTTCTAGCTATGTTCGCGAACATTTCTGTACAATATCTGTTCACATCTTTTTGCCAATTCAATATTTTATTGTTTACAAAAAAAATGACGTTCCCGGAATCAAGGCCAACTGGAAAAAATTTGTTTTTTGAAATAAATGGTTATAAACTCTTAAATTATAACATGTTATACATTGTTGAAATCAGAATAAAAAGCACTATTTGGCTGTGTAAAAATCCAATATGGCGTCCATATAAAAAAAATAAAGTTGATGATGATTCTAAAAACCCGAAAGTAGAAAATAAAAATGGACTACTCGGTCAATTCTACAAAAAATTCTTTGAAAAGTTTTTACAAATTTGAAAAATTTTCATTATAAAAAAAAATAAAGGGATTTTCGAAAATGCATGTTTCAGGTTTTTCAAAAATTCTCAAAAACCTGAATAGATAAAACCATGTAGTAAACGTTACTAATAAAATTGTCAAAACTTTCCCCATTTAACCGATTTTCTATCTATCCGGTTTCAAGTCCCCATACATTCCCCACCAATTTGGGACACACTGTATATTTAAGTATTTATGTGTTCCTGTGAAAGTTCGAAATTGGTAAATGTCGAAATTCATCGGTGAATATCAAATATTAAAAAAAAACAGAACGAAAACTAACCAAAACTAACAACTTTGGTGCGTTCTGGTTAGTTCTGGTTAGTTGTGGTTAGTTTTGGTTAGTACTCGTTCAGTTTTTTAAAATATTTGACTTCACCGGTGATTGTCGCCCAACGATTTCCGGATTATTAAAAAGAATCTTCAATGTAATTTTTACCTATTTAAAAGTCGGATTAAAGGGGAAACTTTTACAAGAGTCAAGAGTCGATACAATAAACTATTTCATAACTTCATTCTAATAT
>JAHBCN010019742.1:0-15700 GCA_019359885.1 Listronotus oregonensis
AAAATTATATTCTAGAAAAACTCCCTTTTTAAATAAATAAAAAAAAATCTTAACAGATAGTTATGCATATATGAAATAAATTAACAATTTTGAGTAAAATCCAAAAAATAAATAAAATATTTTCTATTTAAAATAAAAAATTACAGAACTTTACTTTGCCCTGTTATAGTAAGTTGTTAAATACCGATATAGCCTATCGTTCGATAATAAAAACCCAAATTAATTGATGGTTTGTCAATATTTAATATAGTCTCTCTTAACTTAAATACGCTTGTTTCATTGATCTTCTAATTTATAAATCCTATTCTAAAAATGTAAATCCTGAATACTGCTGAAACTTCAGGCTACAATATTTAACAAACCATTATTAAAAACCCAATCTGCAAAACCAAAACGTATAAAAACATGAAAAGTCAAATTATGCAGATATTTCAGAAAACAAATTAAATCGATTATATCATAGTGCGAAAATAGCAGGTTTAATGGTTTTTCTAGGTATTAAAAGGTATTAATTGAATAAATATCGATTTAAATGAAGCTTGAGTAGGTTAATCCCAAGTTATTTTAGGTATAGATAATATCAATTTCCCATAAGCCGAAATTAGAAAAAATATATTACGAATGCTAGTATTGTTAAAAATATATAATATTATGGTTTTAATAATGATAATTAGATAATAACTATACATTAGACTGGGTCAAATATTTATTTTCAATAAAATGTATCTCTAAAGTTTTTTTGATATAAAAAAAATCCCAAATATTAAGTTTAATATCTCAAAAATTAGGCTGGCGCATAGGGGGGTCCCATTTTCTATTTAAAATACATGGGATTTTTTCTTCTTATTTTCAAAATAAATATATGTTTTTTTTCCAAATATCGGGTTTTAACTATCTTATAGAAAATGTAATTCTCTACAAAATCGATCTTCTAGGTTTTTTCCTAAATTTAATAAAAATAAAATTACAGAGCATAGAATAAGGGGAGAAATTTTTAATGATGGAATAATAGAAATAATTTACTTTTCAACAAGGAAACAAGTTTTATTCTATTTTATTTCGACAAAACACTATTTTAACGAGTTTTAATTATGTTTAGTAAATAACAGTGATGGTTTTTTTATTTTTTATTAAATATAAAATACAATAGAATAAAATTTTTATCCTTGAGGATAAGTAAATTATTTCTATTATTCCATCATTAAAAATTTCTCCCCTTATTCTACGCTCTGTAGCTTTATTTCTGTTCATTCTGTTCTAAAAATTAAATTTTCTATAAGACAGTTAAAACCGAAATTTGCAAAAAAATGTATAGTTATTTTAAAAATAAGAAAAAAAGATTCCATGTGTTTTAAATGAAAAAGGGGATCCCCCTATGCGCCAGCTCAATTTTTAAAATAGATAGATAGATAGATAGATATACATTTATTTGACAACGTTACATTTACATGTTTGTTGCAGGTCACAAAAGTCACCAAAGTAACCATAAATAAAATTTGGTATAAGACAAAAAACGCAATATTAAAAACGTGATAAATAAAAATGATCAATAGACAATAAAAAATAGTCCATACATGAAATTTAATTCATTGGTGGCGCTTCCATATATTCCTTGACAGAATAAAAACATTTTTGTAATAAAAAAAAATTTAATTTATATTTAAATTTTAAAAAATTTAAGTCCTGTACAGAGTTGCCAGGCTTATTGTATAGTGAAATATTCAGAGAGGTCCGTGCCGAGCTTGCGAGTCGATGACTGGGGAGTAATAGTAAATTTGAAGATCGTGTCCCGTAGGAGTGATTGTACGACAGCTTAGTAAATTTATCTATATTTTTATGAATCTCAAGAAGTGTTTGATATACAGGGTGGTCCACTAAGCACGCGTCGGTAAATAGTTACTAAACCGTTAAACTTATAAGAACATTTTCTTTACAAAACTTTTAAAATTTCATCTCTGCTACAATCCAAAATTATTTTTTAGTATACAGGGTGCCTCAAAAAAGAGTTATATCAAAAATTATATTTTTCTTAAATGGAATACCCTATGTTTTTATGTGGCAAATGAAGCCTCTGTGGGTTCTGTATTCAACTTTAAATTTGTATGTGGGTCGAATGCAGCGTTGCCAAGCTATGATTTTTTTTTTAATCAGTCAAAAACATACTTTTTTTAAACTGTTATGTCTCCGCCACTGTTTGTTAATTTGGCTGACAAATTTACATGTAATCTAATGTTGACCTACTTTATCCTAAACTGTCTTCATTTTTTGATTTAATTTATACCGGGTGTCCAAAATATTTATTCAAACATCTCTATTTTCAATTCTATTTTAATTAAATTTTTTAAATACAACACCCTGTATATTATATTGCCGTTGAAAAGCTTTAAGTGTGCTCTTTCAGAAAACATTATGTTTGCCTTATCTATCGCACTATCGTTTTGAAATATTAACGCTTTTCGGTAAACTTACACTCAAATTAGGAAATATCGTAGGCGGCATTGCTGAAGAATTCGAAACAATTGATACTCGGTGGCATAATAATACTACTCCTTTTTGTATAATAAATTTATATCATTTTATTAACATTAAATAAAATTATTCAAAACACAAGACCAATAAAGGTAACATAAATAAATTTACATAAACCCAATTAATTTATTAAATACTCAAACACTCTACCATTTTGCTGTAAACACATATTGAGTATGTCGGTTAAAGATCTATTTACATTTTATAACATTAAGGGAGTTATTGAATTAAATGCTTCCCTTATTCTTTCTCGCATATTTGCTGCTGTAGTTGGGGGTGTCTTGTAGACCAGTTCTTTACCGTGCTCCCAGAGGAAAAAATCAAGTTTTGTCAGATCTGGTGACCTTGGAGGCCAAGGAACAGGTCCTCTTCTTCCGATTCAACGGCCTGGAAATTTGTCATCCAGAGTATTTCGTACTCCAGCACTGAAATGAGCAGGTGCCCCATCTAACTGGAACCACATCCTTCCTAATAGTTGTAGTGGTATATTTTCTAGCAGATTATCAAGATCTTCATTTAAAAAATTTTGAAAAATATTTCCATTAAGGTGTCCATCAAAAAAATGGGGCCCAATTATGCCTCCCCAAACATTTATACTCCACCTATGTTGCTGATCAACAGTCCTCATAAAATGTGGATTAACATCGGCGTAAAAGTGTAAATTATGCCTGTTTACATGACCATTATTGTGGAATGTCGCCTCATCGGTAAATAATACAATGTTAAAAAATCGTACATCTTCTCTAATTCGAGCAAGACCCCAATTACAAAAATTTATCCTATTTTCAAAGTCTTGTCCTTCAAGTGTTTGATTCAATTGCACACGATATGGATGAAACTTGTTCTTACTCAACATTCTCTTCACAGAATTTTGATCTAAGTTCAGCAAATCACTTATTTCCGCTGTACTTCTATGTGGGTCTTCAACAACAGATGTGACCACGTTAAATTCATTTTCTTCGTTTACCACTGGCTTTATTCTTTCATGCTTTTCGTACTTAACTGCTTCAGTCCTGTCAAATCTATCCATCAATCTTTGGAATGATCTTGGATGTATTTTTTCAGGAAACCTCCCACTATCAAGAATATAAATCATTTCAATTGATTCTTGCTGTGTATGCTTCATTTTAATTGCCAAATACTTCTGAATAACGGAAGATAATATGTACAGGATGTAACCAAATGTCACAAGATTACATAAATAATTACCAACACTGATATGCCAACGAGTATCAATTGTTTCGACTTCTTGAGCCATGCCGCCTACGATATTTCCCATTTTGAGTGTAAATTTACGAAAAAGCCTTAATATCTCAAAACGATAGTGCGATAGATAAGGCAAACATAATATTTTCTGAAAGAGCACACTTAAAACTTTTCAACGGCAAAATAATATACAGGGTGTTGTATTTAAGAAATTTAATTAAAATAGAATCGAAAATAGAGATGTTTGCATAAATGTTTTGGACACCCTGTATAATTAAATAAAAAATTGAAGATAGTTTAGGATAAAGGATGTCGACATTAGATTACATGTAAATTTGTCAGCGAAATTAACAAACAATGGCGGAGAAATAACAGTTTAAAAAAAGTATGTTTTTGACTGATCTTTTAAAAAAAATGCATAGCTTGGCAACGCTGCATTCGACCACATACAAATTTAAAGTTGAATTCAGAACCCCCAAAACTTCATTTGCCACATAAAAACATAGGGTATTCCATTTAAGAAAAATATAATTTTTGATATAACTCTTTTTTGAGGCACCCTGTATACTAGAAAATAATTTTGGATTGTAGCAGAGATGAAATTTTAAAAGTTTTGTAAAGAAAATTTTCTTATAAGTTCAACGGTTAAGTAACTATTTACCGACGCGCGCTTAGTGGACCACCCTGTATGTATATGCAAGGAAGTGGCATAATCCCAAATTGTGCAAAAAAGGGTCTGCATGATTCGAGAGGGCCGATCCCCGCAATGACCCTCACGGCCCTCTTCTGAAGTTTAAAAGCCTTGTCGTGATGAGATGTTGCCCCAGGACGTCCCATCTTAACGGGGCATGGGGGTTTTAAGAATAAACCATTACCAAAATTTGCGTATCAAATATTGAGCTCAACTTTTGGGAGATTTTTTTTATATTGAGTCTACTATACATACTACTTTTTTAAAATTTAAATTTATTAAAAAAAATTTTTATTTATTTTAAATTATAATAATTATTTATACAATTATATAAAATATTATATTATAAATATAATATAATATATTATATAATTTTATTTAAATATATTATTTTATTTTTTTAATTAAGAAAAATAAATATATTTTTTTTTATATTTTTTATTTTTTTTAAAATTAAAATAAAATTATTAATAATTTATATATATATATAATAAATTATATTATTTTTTAAAAAATATAATATATTATATATATAATAATATATATATTATAATATATATATATATTTTTATATATATATAAATATATATATATATATATAAATATATATATATATATATATTATATATATATATTATATATATATATATATATATATATATATATATATATATATATATATATATATATATATATATATATATATATATATATATATATATATATATATATATATATATATATATATATATACTAAACCAAAAAAAATTTTCCCATGCACGTCATATGCTTTTCGTGACGTTGGATGTTGCCAGCGTTGCCAGATAGTGATAAAAATACTGAGTATGTAATTTTTTAAAAAAATGGTATTATTTTTTAAAAATGATTTTTTTACCCTTAATCAAACGAAATTTAAAAATTAAATATTTATTTGGCTACATGTCTTAGTCATATACTTTATTTATTCCATTACAAACTATTACACAATAATTAGATTAATATAGAACGTGTCGATATATCCAAAAAACTAATATACCTCTAATATTTTTCCTAAGCCACCCTGTAATTCTGATTTGAAAAACAAGCGCGGGTCAATGCAGATATCTCTTCCACAAGACTTTAAAGTAATCTTGGATTGGGCGTGAAAAATCTTCTCCACTTTTAATGCCTCCAAAACACAGTCATTTTTTGCTGTCGCGAAAAAATTTCGCCAATGCTTATTCGTTATATACAGTGGCCAAGTTCTGCAGAACAAATAATTATTTAACCTTGTAGGTGTTCTTTTGAGAATAATCTTAACTGACACAAACACATTACATACATAGCCCAGCAGCTTCAAGAAATCTTGGTTTTTTTTTAGAGAAAGTATTTTTTTCCTTCTAATCTGTATACACTTATTTCCCAGATCAGACCCTCTTTTAGAATATTGCCCCTTCTTCGGGGAATCGTTCCTACCACACTACTTGCCGTCCGACAAGCTGTGGGGGTTGTCCCTCTTTGTAGGTATTTTCACGGCTTCTGCTCTGAAGAGTTAGCCAGTATAATTCCTCCCCTAGCAGTTCCCAACAGACCAACATGTAGTGCCACTTTTATGCCCCTTTTACAGTCCAACGTGAGAGGCCCCGATTTTCCCCACTTGTTCGTTCTTTCATCCCTAAAGTGTCCAGACTATGAAACCTGCTACTAGCTACTAGCTCTTTGCATCGGCTGTTTAAATGCTTCGGCATTTTGAGACTGAACGAACGTAGAATAAATGAAAGTAAACTAAAAGTCTTTGTTTTAAAAAAAACATTTTTTTAAAATAACATGATAAAAATACACACCAAAAAAACTAGTATTACTAAAAACACAAAATTTTATAAATAATAACAGCTGGACAGGAAGCATAAAATCAAAGAATGAACGGCAACGTGCTAAATACGACAACATAAATAATAAAATTCAAATTAAACCAATTTTTACAGATTTAACTAATAAATTTCTATGTAATTGAGTTAGTTTTAAAAGTGAAATGAAATACTTTTGATTAAATTCATTAAAAGGCCAAATTGTAATTTTTTTTAAGTTTTATTTCGCCCGTTTGGGGACATATAAAACCGGGTGAAAAACAAAATAAATTAACAGCCAGGAGGTCATAATAAAACTACCCGGCTTTACCGAATGGGCGAAAATTGACTTTTCCAATAATTTTTTTTTCCTCAAAATTTAAATGAACACCTGTATATTTTTATAAATTTGGATTCTACGGATCACTGATATAAAAACCCTTTTAATATCTCATACCCACTTTGTTAGTTTTTGAGAAAATGGCGATTAAAAATTCCAAACGAGCATATTATGCAGTTATAGGAAAACAAATAAACTTTAGAAAAAAATTTAAGATTTTTATTTTAATTCTAAATTATTTTTAAATTAACTACTTAAATAAAAACTAATATTAAAATAACAAAATTGGTCCAAAAAGGAGGCCCGAATTATTTTAGGGTTATTAATTTTCTAAAATTTATTTTTTTTCCCCTATAACTGCATAATATGCGGTCGTTTGGACATCTTTAATCACCATTTTCTAAAACTAACAAAGATAGGTACTGGATATTATATAGATTTTATATCAGGAATAACCCGTAGAATCCCAAAATTTAAAAAAATATACAGGGTTTGTTTAAATCTTTGTAGTAACATTATTAGAAAAGTCAATTTTTCAGCACTTCCGGTAGGGCCCGGGAAATAGTTTTTTTATGACCTCCACAGATGAGTCTTCAGAAGAAATCTAATAAAACATAATTATTTTTTTTATCATTTATTTGTTTTTCCCCTAAAACTGCATAATGTGCTTTAGTTTGGACATTTTAATCGCCATTTTTTTAAAAACTGGCAGAGATAGGTATAGGATATAATTAAGATTTTATATCAGGGAAGTCCTTAGAAACCAAATTTTAAAAAAATACAGGGTGTTCCATTAAAATTTAAAGTTATGTTTCCCGGGTTTAAAACCGAAGTGATAGGGACATCTTCTAATATCCCAAAAACCATCTTATAATATAATATGTCATTCTAAAATTTGAAAGCCATATGTTTTTATTCAAGAAAATGAAGTGCTGGGTAGTGATTTCGTTGTCACCCGGTATATAATAATTGCAAAAAAAGACAGTGGCGTACATTTTTTTACAATTATTTTCGATAGTATCCCCTGAGGCGCTACTGAACTTAATAATTTTAGTTTATTTGGACCTAAATTAGTCCCTTATTACTAAAAATAACACTGAAAAATTAAAAGAAAATCGAATATATAGTATTTAAGATAATTACAAAATAAACCATTTTTTTTAAGCATCCTCTAGCTTAAAAACTATGCCTTTTCGGACCCATATTTATAAAAACCTATTTTTATATTTTTGTCATGAGAAATCACCTCCTGAAATTTGGCCGTGCATTTTTCAATCACCCTGTAATTACATGTAGCAATAAATCTTTTTTATCACGTAATTCAAACATAAAGGAATTAGTTAACCCTTTATTTACGAGGACTTATTGCTTCTAGAACAATTATACTTGCTTCGTGCACAATTTTATAACAAGATAAAAATTTTGACCACTTTTACATTGCATTTTATTCATTCCAGTCAAAGTTACAGGTTTCTTTTGCGGTCACTCTTTGCTTGGAAATAAGGGTAAAGAGAGATCAGATTTACAGGGATAAAAATCCATACAGTAATGAAAGAACAGCAAAGGTTATTTTGCGTTCGGTACAATAAATTTTTTACTTGATCCCGTATACTTATTTTGAAAACGGCATTTTATTCAACACACACATCAAGAAACTTTTGTATAAAACATTTTGCTGTTTATCTTTTTATTAAGAAAATATAGGATCATTCCGGAATTTCCATTTTTTTTTAATTTTTTTGGCTTAACCATTTTAAGTTTAACCCAAAAAGAGCGATTGCCTATATTACATTTTTGATAGTACCAACAATTACGGAGATACTCTATAAAGGGTGTCCCAAAAAAAATTCCCCACCATTTGGGGGTAGAATCTACGACCACGAAATAAGACAAAAATCACTTATGTCAAAATTGCGAAAAATGTCTCCTTATGAAATTATGGCCATCTCGAATAATGAAATAAAGGAATTTATAAAAATCAAATTAAATGTTCAAATTTAAATCATTTATTAACTAAACACATAATAAAATAAAAACATTT
The DNA here is from genome assembly GCA_019359885.1 of Listronotus oregonensis. Classification (NCBI taxonomy): domain Eukaryota; kingdom Metazoa; phylum Arthropoda; class Insecta; order Coleoptera; family Curculionidae; genus Listronotus; species Listronotus oregonensis. The sequence continues at coordinate 8,634 of JAHBCN010019742.1, forward strand.
AAATTAACAAAGGCGAGTGTTCGAAATGCTCACCATTTTCGTTTTGTGCTAAAGTCCCATAAATGCGAACAATAACATCATCTTCACTGTTGGGTAGGAAATTGTAAACCGTTATAACCCCAAAGTCAAAAGTCTATTGGGTTGAGTTCCGGGGACCTAGGATTGACTTTGACTTTCGAAATTTACTATTCTGTCTTTAAAAACGATGACTAGATTTAAATTAATAATTTCAAGTGTAATATTTGACTGGCAAAAATTGCCCAATTTTAATATTTAAAATGACAATAATTTCATAAGAAAACACACTGTATATAAAAGTGTCGAAAATGGGACGTCCTGTACATACCTTTAACATAAGATACTAAACCAAAGAATGCAAATAATTTAAAGTGTAGGTGGCAACAGATTACTTGTTTTCATTTTTAAACATGATCAAATCATCTAAAAGTAATTTAAATCAATATTACTGAACAAAGAGAACGCAAAAGCACCATTTGTTATATTTGGTCATGAAAAAATAATAAATGGATAAAATATGTGTTTTGTAAGACAGTTAGAAATAATTATTCCAGCAGTGATATATATTACATTATTTAAATAAATGTTAGTTGATTCTTTATAATAAAATATAACAAGGTAATTATTAATATATAATATAATATAATAACTGTTTATTTGGTTTACTAAATAAATGTAAATATAAATACAAACAGTTATTACAACATTCTAATTTTTATTAGAATAGTAAAAGGATGTTTGCTGAATTGAACGTAGTCTTACAAGTCTAAGGAGAGGATCCACGTGAAGGACGTCCAAAAAATGCATCAATACCAGAAATTGTAGCAAATATACAGGACATAGTTTTGGAAAATCGTCGGTAACCGAGAAAGATTTAGTAGAATCCCCAGGGATTCTATTAGGATGTGTCAGTAATATTTTGGTTAAAGTTTTGGGTTTTACAATGCTGTGTGCCCAATGGGTACCGCATTCGTTAACGATGGATCCAAATGACATTTAAATGCAACTTTCTCAGCATCATTAGAAAGGAGAGGAGGGCGTTTCGCGTCGTTTTATCACTATGAATGAGACTTCGGTCTACCAAGGAAAAGCCGAACTATTTGCCAAAAAATTTGCTGCATATTTTACACAAGATTTTACATGACAGACAGTATGGATTCCGTCACAGAAGATCCACAGCTGATCTTATTTCCTTTGTCTTGCACAACTGGAACAAGTCCCTTGAATTTGTTTGAGAATCCTAGATCGTTGCTCTTGACATATCCAAAGCTTTCGATCAGGTCTGGCATGATAGGCTTCTTAATAAACTTCCTTCTTACGGTCCGCCACCTAACCTTTGCTCTTGGCTCTTCAGTTTCCTTTTAACCGGCGTATATCCGTTATTGTGGATGGTTGATTCTTCCAGCTTCCACCAAATTAATGCTGGGGCGCCCCAGGGCTCAGTGCTGACACCCACTCTGTTTCTTCTACACATTAACGATCTTCTTTCTTCCACAATCAATCTCATTCATTGTTTTGCTGACGATAGTACCCTGCACTCTAACCTTCAATTTCTCAAGCTAGTCAATAAGCCTTATTTGGAAACCAAGCGTAGGTCAATGCGGATGTCGCTCTCTCAAGACCTCAAACTTATCTTGGATTGGGGCGCCAAAAATCTTGTTCAGTTTGATGTCTCCAAAACACAGTCCTATTTGCTGTAGCGAAAAAAGTCTGCCAGTGCTCATCGGTAACATATGAGTTCTGCAGAACAAAGAGTCGTTTAATTTTGTCGGCGTCAACCGCCACAAACACATTACATCCATAGCCTCAGCAGCTTAAAAAAGCTTTGATTTCTCTTTCAAGCCAAAAATATTTCTCTTCTTCCATTCTGTATACTCTGTATGTATCCCCTCTTTAGAATATTGTTCTCATTTCTGGGGAATGGCGTCTCCTACAACACTTAGCATTCTAGACCAAAGAAGAGGTGTTCGTCTTATTAATGATCCCACGCTCACAGAGACGCTTCTTTCTCTTGCCCACCGTCGAGCTGTGGGGATCTGTCGCTCTTCTATGGGTATTTTCACGGCTTCTGCTCAAAGAAGTTGGCCAGTATAATTCCCCCTCTGGCAGCTCTCAACAGAGCAGCACGTAGTGCAACTTTTATGCATCATTTTACGGTTCAGCTAGAGAGGACCCAAACTTTCCGTTTCTTCGTTCCTTCATACCTAGAGTGTCCAGACTATAGAACCTGCTGCCCGCAGAAGTTTTTCCTTTTCAAGTCCCGTGTGAACGAACCACACTTAAGACACCCACGTTACGTTAGAACTTAGGCCTTACCTTCGTGGACTGATAAAAAAAAACCACCATGATCCTGAATCAAAATACGAAAAGGTAATAGCAGCAGGAACATTGTTGACAGTCTTCCTAATTTTTATTTCAATATATTAAATAATTAAATGTATTTCAAACCATAAAACAGTGTCTTTCTTATAGAAAGACAAAACTTATTGAACAACCTGGTAGACATAGATGTTCTGATGGGGAAAAGTCTGGAAATCGAGGAGGCTACTGAAGGATATCTACGCCGGAAACTTGCGAAAAGTAAAAAATTAGACGTTTAAACTGATTCTGTGTTAAAAACAAACTTATTAAACAACCGAATGGATTGTAAATTATCTTTTTAATTACGAAATTTATAAATGGAAGGATTACTGGAACAAGTGTACTGAAGTTTGGGGAGATCATAATAGATAATAAAATGTATTTTAAACCATAAAATAGTGTTTTTCTTATCTAACTACAAACCTTACCGGACGACATTACGTTTAAAACAATTATTGAAACTCGATTTTTATTTTCGAGTGCTTATTTTAACACGATTCTTGGGGGAATTTAAATTTATTGACTCAGAACTAATCCTATGATAAATATGGGTACATATTGATAAAACACCTTGTATTTAACGGCCCAACCAAAACAATAAAAAAGAAAATGCGAATGGCAAATATTTAGAAAGCGGACATTTTACAATGCATAGTAAAAATCTCCGGATTTCCGTACGAACATAAATCATACTTAAAGTTATTTGTTAGGCTGTAAAATCATAAAATTTTCTTTAGTTTTACTTAAAATACTTAAAATAATTGTAGCCGTATATGAAGAGTACTTTTCTTCTAAGTACTTTCACTTTTTCATTGTTTATAACTTTTCTTATCTGTAATTAATCGTTTTAAAATGGCGAACGATAAAAATCTTTAATTCTATTAAACAAAAATTATACTAAGACCGTTCACAGTATGGGGTTTAATGTAGAAGGCAAGTAAATGTTAAGAATTATCGGGTTATACGAATAAAAATAGCATAATCTTATGATTTAAAATACATTCTATTATTCAATACATTTTTCTTAAACTTTAAGGTAGTTTACTTGCGACAGTCGTAGATAAAAGTATCGCCTTATAGTAAGTAAAGTACAGCCCGCCAACAAGACAAATCGAGATTGGGATAAACATATTTTATCTTCGTCTCATCCAAGCTATCCGCGCTGAACTCCTTCAAAATGATACATCCATCAAAATTCTTCCATCAGACAAAGGGAATGCCACTGTAGTCAAGAATACATTCACCTATGATGATAAAAAAGTCCTTCGTAAAGAAAATACAGAACTCTTGATCAAGATCCAACACCCTCAATAGAAAACAGAATTTACAGGACTTTAAGTGGGCTTTCACACCAAAGTAGCATGCGACGCGCGACTTGCTGCCTGGAAGCAGAAAGCATGCTACTTATTTTAAAGCCTATATAAATATATGGGTGATTTCACACCGAAGTGGCGTCGCAAAAATGCGACGTGGCAACATGCGACGTGCGACTCGAATATAAAACAGGTCCTATAAATTTGATACTATGCGACGGGCTTCCAATCCATGCAGACGTTGTTGAATTGGTTTAGCGGCTGACTTAATTAATGTTTTTTCAGGATGTCTAGTAAAAAATGTTTACCGGACGATGAACAATTTAATATATCATTTGTTCAGACTGTTGAGAAGTATCAGTGTCTTTATGATCACACTTTAAAGGCGTACAGCAATAGAAGTGAATAAGAAAAGGCTTGGAACCAAGTTGCTGGAATATATTTTTCTACAGGTAAGTTTGCTTAATTAATAACAAAAATAAGATGATAACGCTGCGGCTTGCTTATTTTATTTATATACAAACGTTGTTTTGCCATGGAAATGCATTTTCAGGTTTCACAAAGTGTGCGCATAACCTATCTCGTAAATCGCTTGCCGTTGTTGGTTGACGTCCGTGAAACTCTTGTTGTAGGCTCGGCAAGGCATTGTAGATAGCATCAATATCTCGTTCGTTGTTAACATGCAAAAACCTACCATAGTGTTTCCGAATAAAATTATGCAAAACACAAGCAGCTTTAACAATATGGGCAACTTTATCTGGTTCACAGTCAATTTGTTTCAAAAATTCAAAAATTTTGAAACCAGCATACCAAATGCACACTCAACACTTTTCCTTCCCCCTCGAAAGTCTGTAGTTGAATATTTTTTTTGGGGTTATTTAAAGAGTTCTTCTGGGTTGGCCGCATAATATTTTTAATAAGCGGGAATGCTTTATCCCCCTAAAGAACATTGGAAACGTGGAATTGTTCTCGTCTTTTTTTAAGGCAGCAGGAGGTGGAAAGTTCAACCTATTTTCGGTAAGACACGAAAAAAAACCGGAAGATTTAACTCACGACCATCACTATTCCTTCCGTAGTCACCAACACTTAAAAAAGTAAACAAACTATCTGCGTCCGCACTTGCCATTAAAACTATTGAAAAATAGCCTTTATAGTTATAATATGCTGAACCTGATTTTTTAGGGAAATTTAATTTTTAAATGCCCATCTATAGAGCCCAAGCAATTAGGCATATTCCACAGTTCATAGTATCTCTCAGAAATCTTTTTCCATTGCTCTATTGTAGGTAATGCCATATATTGCGGTTGTAAGACTGTCCATAGTTTCTCGAGTATCAGCAATAATCCCACTTATCGTTGAAATTCCGGGATAGAATTAAAATGAAGCGCTGTAAACGTCATACCGGTTGCTAGAAACCTAAAAGAAGCAAAACAATATTTAATAAATGGAAATGATAATTACGATTAAATGTATTTTGTTATACTTTTTCATAAATTATAAAATATATTATTTTTAAAAAAAAGGGAGGTCCAAAAAAATGTTGGCGATTGTGTAGAATTAGAACTTCAAAATACAAAATCATAACTTTACACACACACTTTTTGTTTTAGCATGGGAATGCAAGAAAAGTGGAAAATACTTCGAGGGGGCCCTTTAAACAGATATTTGAAGCAGTACCGGAAAAAGTGAGATTCCAAATAAAAAAGACATATTATTTGTGGGATGTTATGCAATTCATATTCCCGTTCACCAAATCAAGATTCCAATCGGGCAATTTGCCTATTGAAAACAATGAAGATGAAATGTTTGACACCGACCAGGCCCAAAGTATAGACGATGATGAAAATGACTCAAGAGCTACCGGTTTTGAACAAGCCGCCCCTGATGAACATCCGGAACCAAATGTACTAGGATACTAGCAATTTCTCACGTACACCGTCACGTACATGAGTGATCCTCGACAAAGAAGGCTCCACCACAACCTAAACTGGATGAAATGGAGCATGCTGTCGTCAATTACCTTTCTCAAAGAATGCGCACAACCTGAAAATCCAGACTTACATTTTTAAAAGCATTTTCCCGATGTTGCTTATTAAACACATCGGAAAAACGGATGTTTAAAGAGGGGCTAGCATTAGACGATATATTGCAAAAAAAGAGAAACCGCTGTGAATGATAAGCAGGCTAGTAATTCTCAGTATACTTCTGACGTTTTGGCATCAAACACCTCGAACATATATAACAACAAATTTAAAGCTGGCAGTTTTGCCCCGAATCCATTCGGTGAAAGCATGCTCGTCAACGAAGGTAACTATCCATCAAATTATCAGCTTGTTATGATACACCTGACCAAAATGAACCGTCGCGGTCGCATCGTTGACCCAAAAACCATTTTATGATGTATACAATATATTTTGTAAGCATATAATAAATTAAGGGTTAAGTATTTTTTGTCTTGTATTTTCATGAATTAATTATCTTATTAGGTACTTACCTCAAAAATATAAGTAGTCTTTCCTCCACAGTAATAGCTCTTTTGATAATTTGTGTCTTGTAACAGCATTGATGGTTTCATAAGATCAACAAGTTTCTTGAATGTTTCCTTTTCCATCCTGTAGAAGTTTTGAAATTTTTGAGGATGTATTTGCAGCTGTTGAGATACAGTAAACGTGCTATGTGTATCGGGGATTATCTCGTAAGTACGGATGAATCCAGATTTTTCTTCTTTCTTTTCCTTTCTTCCTCCTCCTTACAATCACAGCAGCGATCAACGCAATAGTTTCTTCTTCCGATGACATTTCGGTTTAAACTGCTTTACTTTTTCCCAACAGAGGTCTGACGATAAATGAAGTCGCACTATGCGAGTTTGGTATGAAAGTAAACCGGGAAGACGCCATTTGCGACGTGCTTCCTGCTTCCAGGCAGCACGTCGCACGTCGCATGCTACTTTGGTGTGAAAGCCCACTAGACAATATAAAAACTTTCTGAGGGACGAAATTAGAACAACTCTAACACCTCATAAAACTAAGCCTCCACATCAATATGGACTACCGAAAATACACAGGAAAAATATACTTTTAAGGCCAATCACCAGCTCTAGAAATGCACCCACGACTGCACTGGCAAAATACCTTTTAGAACTGATTAAACCATTAGTCGGTAAATCACCATCCTTTGTTAAAAACTCTAGTCATTTTGTTGAGATTCTAAAAAATGTAGAAATATGACCAAACGATACTTTCGTAAGCTTTGATGTAGTAAGTCTGTATAAAAATATGCCAGTAGAAGAATCGTTTAGCAACATTCGGGCCAAGCTCAACAAAGATGATACTTTGAACGCACCATCCTGCCGCTGGATGGAGTGATGGAGGGTTT
>JAHBCN010019743.1:0-15749 GCA_019359885.1 Listronotus oregonensis
TCAGTAAGTTATTATTTGTATCTTTTCGTTCTTAAAAAAGTTAATATTTTGCTTTTGTTCAGAAATAATATGTACTTCCAGAAATATTGTGTTGTTCAAATATAGGAGTCTAATACACATTTTATTTATAGTAACTAAACAGTAAATTGCAAGTTTATATAGAATAACTAAAATTTAAAATAGGTATTTAAATCTATTTTAGTATTTTTCTTAGGGATTACTGTCAAAATTTCCTAATTTTAAAATGCAAAACTTTCTTAAAAATTTGGTTTAAATTTCTATTTTTTTCTTTTAATTTTATCTTGACAACGGTGGCCGACTTGCCACCGAAACGTAGACTAGTGTTCTTGATTTTTGGGTTGTTTGTTTTTTTTTTGTTGCAGGCGATCTGCAAGTTCATAGAGGTCAATAGGGCTTAGCAGGCTTAGTTCGTTATACCCCGGACCTTAACCGAAGTGCTCCCATTTTCCAAAAAAAAATTGTAAGGCGAGTAATCCCAAAGAAAACATATTGAAACATCCACACAAAACATAGAAGATATTTATTTGAATCTATTATCGACTTGGAAAGTTTTTTGTTTTCCTTTATAGCCTTGCTAAAGATGTCATGAAGTCATGTTTAAATTTACTATTACTATCTAATGGGCCAAGATTATTTATGTATACTTTTCATGCTTTTCTTGATATATTGGTTGGTTTTCCAATAGCTTTCTCTGGTTTTTCCTTGATAATAAACATACTGGAAATCACATCCACTTTTTATGAGCATTAATTTAAAAAAAAAATGGATTTGTTTGGGGATTTACAAAACCACGGTTTGTGATTTAAAGGTTTGGGGTTCTGTTTAGTATAATAAACATCGATCGGCCTTAGTAGTCAAATAAATTGTTTCAGTAAGTTGTTTGGAAATTTCGACAGGATCATAAGACATAAAGTAGGTATGATTTTAAGGGTAGGTGATGAAGAAATCTCTCAGACCATCCCAGTCAGCTGAGGTATAGTACCCGATGGTGCGTAGAGGCATACATTCAGTTACCCAGTACCAGAGTATGATACAGTAATCGAGCCATGGTCTGAACGACCAAGAGGAACAATTGCTGATGTACATAGGTAGGTTCAGCTGTACCCTGAGGGTCAGTTTTTGCCTAGCCCTTACTATCCATATTTTTTTAAATTGTAAAAAAATACCCTAATATATATTTTTTATCTTTGTGACAGCCCATGAAGGATTGATGTCTAAGTACTAGAGTACCGTGGATGCCGGGTTTTTCGATGTTCAGCCCTTTTTTTCTCATTTCGGTCAAAGTTGTCCAAGCGCTGAAACACACAATTGTTGCATTTCATAGCACCTTTTATACAACGCGGCAGTGCCACCACCACTTAAGTTATTTTTAAATAATTACTATCTAAATATGTCTCCCCGGCTGGGGATTGAACCCGGGTCGCCCGCGTGGCAAACAGAGCCTCTGTCCACTACGCTACCGATTTCAAGTTAAGTATAAGATAAATAATAAATGTACTTACTAGATTTCTTTGGCGTTGAGTTTTTAGATGTGGAAGTTCTATTCCCTACATTTTATTACCTTTATGCACGTACTAAGACAGGTATTTGCACTTCACGGTACCTTTATACAGGGTGTCCGGAAATGATGGAAAATTTAAATGTATGATTCTACATAAAAAGATATGAAAAAAAGTTCATATTAACATAGGTCCGGAAATGCTTTCAGAGGGAGCTACAGGCCCTTGAAGATGCTGTCATAAAAGTGGTTTTTATTTAATATGTTAGGATCTACTTACAATACAGGAATTAACTTCTACGTATAAGTTAGAGTGATTGGAAGTCACTTTTTGAAAATATCAGGTGACCCATTTTGCAACCAGTGGCGTGGGAACAAAGGGGTGGTTAGTTATTTAGGGTCATATGTTTTTCACCGAGTGTATTTTTGCTATCTTTTAAATAAATTATGTTTCCTTAAAAAATTTTACGTTAAAAGGGTTCCTTTGGTATAAAGTCGTATAGTCAACGGTTTTCGAGATAAACGGACTTAAAAGGACTACTGCAGTGCGTAAATACAGTAAACAGGCTATGTAATAAAAATAAGAAGATGCTTGAATACTATTTTAAAATGTAGTTATTCTTTTTCATCCACTGCCAAAAAGAAAAACGAGTTTACTGGTACCTACTACATTGGGTACATTTTTGTTAATGATTTGTTGGTATTTTTATTAATAAAATTATTATTCAAAAAAAATCTGAGCATTAAAGTCCGTTTATCTCGAAAACCGTCGACCATACGACTTTATACCAAAGGGACCTTTTTTACGTAAAAACGTTCAAAAAACATAATTTATTTAAAAGATAGCGAAAATACAATCGGCGAAAAAAAATATGACCCTAAATAACTAACCACCCCTTTTTTCCCACGCCACTGGTAGCAACATGGGTCACCTAATATTTTCAAAAAGTGACCTCAATCACTCTAACTTATACGTAGAAGTTAAAAAGTAGATCCTAATAAATTAAATAAAAACCACTTTTATGACATCTTCAAGGGCCTGTAGCTCTCTCTGAAAGCATTTTCGGACCTATGTTAATATGAACTTATTTCATATCTTTTTATGTAGAATCATACTTTAAAATTTTTCATTGTCAATTCCGGACTCCCTGTATATAGGGTGTTTATTTTAAAATTACCACCCATGTTATCTGCGAAAATAGATATGTTTCTGAATTTCACCGAAACACGTCAACAAATTTATTGAGGGGGAAGGTTTTTACGAAAAATTGGATGATCGTTCTTTAACCCCCTAACCCCCAGGGCTACCACCTTAAAATTTTAAATGTACAGGGAGTCGTGTGATACATCATTTTAAAGGGCTTTTTACTCTGTACATTTTGACGTCCCATTTTCTAAATTTGACTTTACCGCTGCGAAATAACACCCATTTTAAGGTAAAAAAAATAATAAAATTAGTTCTCTGTCGCATAAATCCTATAAATATTAAGCAAAATAAAGGTCTACCTAAAAAAATCAGAAAACACGATGCAGTTCTGACGTTATCTACGACCTCTTTAGACCAAGCCTATTTTGTTATTATTAAAATTTACAAACATACCCGCTTTTTTGTTTATCTTTTTATGACATTCCAAAACTAATTCAGACTAAAGTCATTGTCAGGTGTGTGTAAATACAACAATTTGTTTTCAGTTTTACGCGACAACTTTGTGTATTAATAATGGTTTACTTTCTGGAAGAAATAATTGAAATGGTGCTTATTTATGGTGCAAGTAATGAATTACCTCGGAATACTGCTGCCGTTTTCAATGCCAGACCCCCGGTAAAAATGTATCGCACGTTTACTATATGCAGCTCATTCAAAAATTTAAAACCAAGCGATGGGTAGCTAATTTAAAATGTAGCGGACCCAGGGTTCTTGATGAGGCTACTCAAATTGAGGATTTAGACATTTCGCGGCGGATCCATGTATTTCAGTAAGGCGAGTTTCTGAAATTACTCATATATTTGTCGGATTAATCCACAAGGTAACTAAACTCTACGAATTCCATCCATATTAAATTTAAATTCTACAAAGACTAAATGAAGATAACCCAAATCAAAGACTGCAATTTTGTGAAAACATTTACAGAACCCCGAATTGGACTCTAAATATCTGTTTTACTGACGAATCTATATTTTGCGTAGAGTTGCCGCGAGACGAGACGAGATAAAGCCTTGTCTCGTCTCGTCTCGAAATTTCGAGATAATATATTTCGAGACGAGACGAGACAAGGGTCGAACGAGACGAGACCGTTTGTCTGTCTCGTCTCTTTTTTCGTTGTCTCGAGTTGTTTTGGTTTATTTCAATTAAATTAATTTCAATATACAGTGCATTAGTAATGTATAGGATAATTTCAATAAAATTAGATCGGAAGTTTAATAAAAATGCTCAGACCCGTCGATTTTTATTTTTAGTTTTTATGTAACACATTTTTTTAAACTAATTTTTTGTCTGCACAGTGCACAAGGTGTGATAAAAAGACATATTTTTTAAATGAAACACACATATTTTATCATTACATTATTAATTCCAATGTTTAATTCTAGAAATGTTCATTCTCAATTTTTTTTAACAATTTTTAACTTTTTCGATAATTATTAAGTATACCCAAACTATCCTACATGGCAATATTCTTATACCTACGTAACTTTCTGGATATAGAATATGAAGTAGGTATAGGAATTTCTAGAATTAAATAAATAGAATCCAAAACTGTAAAAATATGAGTAGGTATAGGTATTCTATTTTAAATTTTAAAAAATTACTTTTGTAGCACCCTAATACTTTATGGACGTACCCTGTCTAATTCAAAATATCGTTAAAATTTAACATACTAGTTAACCATATACCTAATAAGCACATTATCTACACATTTTATTTTCAAGGCATTAAATTACTTACTCCTCGCCATCGTTGACTCACCCTGTACACTATATACCTACAAACTAATTGCAAAATCTGCTGCAAACTGGTATGTATTTTAAGAAGGGTGCATTGTTTTTAGTTTAAATTAAAACTTTTTAAAACATAATAGCGGCAAATCCTCAACTAACAGAAAAACATTCATAAAAACCCTTTTTATTCGGGATGCGGCAATAGTTGTTGCATGTTTTTTTACTATTTAAAGATCTATAGGTTGCCTTTTTAAAATGTTTTGACATTTTTCCTTAGTTAATTTTTGTGTTTGAAGCTTGTAAGAAGTAAGAAGGTGAATTAATATTTTATAAAAATGAAACACCCTGTATAAATGCTTATATTTTTGATAACACACCTTGTAAAGAAAAGTTGACGTGATTGAGCTTTTCTCAAAATTGTGTAGTTTACTCAAAAAATTGGTGATTTCAGACTTTACGGACCCATAATATGCAACTAAAAATAAAATAATGAACCTAATAATTTGTTTTTCATAAACTCTATGACAAAACACAGGTAAAATGTTTTTAGAAATTTTTCTTATAATTATATAGGGTGTTTAAGCAATAGTTTTAAAATCTTAACAGCAGTTAGATCTTAAAAAAAGTCTCTATAAACATAAGTTCGGATATGAATCGTTTCGAAATTTGGAAATACGCAGGGTCCTAAAGGTAAACAGAAGCTTTAATAATTTTTTAAAACAATTATTTTGATAAAACAACTTAAAATACAACTTTTTCGTTATTTGAAATTTATTCGAGAGACAAAGTAAAACTCCTACTTTTTAAAAGGGTATAAAAAAATCGGTTTTATTTTTTTTTCTTGAAAGCAAAGCAAAATTTAAAAAAAAATCAAGAGACAAAATAGTTGTATTTTAAGTTGTTTTATCGGGGGTAATACCACGAGTGCTTAAAAATGACCGATCATTTTTCACGATAGCGTGTTTCCTCATAATTTTCCGAGGGACGAGTAAATTTTAAAGAAAACACGCATAAACAAAAAAAATCCGGTTATTTTAAAGCAAGCGGTTTTTTGGAGAATATTTCACGAATCAAAAACGTAGATAAAGTTTAGTAACTTAAAATTAAATATTAATTTAACGAACCGTCATTATTAAAAATTATTGTCAATTTGACAGTAAGTGGAAAATCCACGTTGCCTAGACGACGTGGTTTTTCTGTAATTTTTTCCCAAAAACCATTTCTCTTATGGGAAAATATGTACATGAGTAAAATATTCAAAATAATTGAAAAATAATTAAACCACAGGGTGATATACTTTTTAAAGCAAATAATTTTAACTTTTTTTTAACACCCTGTATTTGTGAAAGGATGCATTTCTTGACCTATGGTTATAGAAACTTGTTTTTGCAAGATCCAACTGCTGTCGAAGTTTGTAACACTAAATCTTAAACAACCTGTATAATTTTTAAGAACTAGAAATATATTGTTGGATATTTATTACAGTTAGTTCACTTAAGTTTTAAGTCATTAAAATTTTTCGAGATGTCTCGTCTCGTCTCGTCTTGAGCTTGTCTCGAAGGATTTTATCTCGTCTCGTCTCGTCTCGAAATTCGAGACAAAATGCTCTCGAGACGAGACAAAATGGCTTCGAGACGAGACGAGACGTCTCGTATCTCGTGTCTCGCGGCAACCCTAATTTTGCGTTAATGGAGCTGTCAATAAACATAATTGTCGCTATTGGAGTAAAGAGAACCTTTATATTTTTAGAGAGGATCATACGCACTACCCAAAAAAAAAATGTTTGGGTGAGAGTTTTTGGTGATGCTGTAATAAGTCCTTTATTTCTAAATGAAAATCTGAGAGATTTAACTAAACCTATTGGAATAATTAATTAATACAATTATTACAGAAGCAGTGGAAAACTAGAGGGACGAGGTCGGTAACGCGATAATTAATAAAAAGCTTCTTCACTTTCAACCAGACGGGGTACTTCCGTACTAAGCCAGAAATGTTCGCCATTGACTTAACAATAGATTTTCACAGAGGTGGATAGAAAGAAGAGGGCCAATAGAATGGCCTGCAAGGTCACTTGATCTCATCCCAAACGACTTTTTCCTTTGGAACCATTTGACTTTGGTGATTTATAAGATCGCTCCCCAAAACACCGAGGATTTAAAAAATCGCCTAACAGCAGCATGTAGAGCTATATTCAGGGATACTTTTCAAAATTTGTGAAGAATCTGAATAATGTTTATTTTATTGTTTAGAGAAATAAGCTTTTTTATTGGGTATTAAATAATCCTAATTATTTAAACTTTTAAATGGGTTCTATTCCACAACACTAAGGTCAACAAAATAAAAAGCCCTTTAAAATGATCACACGACCTCTCGTTCCATTTAAAAATTTTAGAGTGGTAGCCCTGGGCGTAAGGGAGTTATAGTAGCACCATCCAATTTTTCCTAAAAAACATTTTCCCTCAATAACCTAAGCTATTTTTATTTATTACCATAAAGCTTATATTGTAAAGACAGGACCACTAGGTAAATATAGGACTCAAACTTGACCGCACGGTTTCCCAGTGGTCTTCTATCGAAGTACTAATGGAATTGATCTAATAGAAATATATGTGTTTTAATTTTTTTCATCTTAAAACTTTTTACATCTAAAGAACTTTATTTAAGAAAACCAAGAAATAACTACAACTAAAATGGCGCATTTATACACTTTCCATTAAGTCTTTATTGACACATTAGCTTGCCACGAAAAAAAAAACATTTTTATATTTTCCAATAATAATAAAATAATCGGTATTACAAGGCAAATAGTGCTTTTAGAAAAATTAGTAAATAAAAACAAGGAATTAAGACAACAAGAGGGTCCGTATCCATAAATTGTAATGGCAGATAATAGGTCGGCATTATAATTAGCACGACTGGAGCATTAAACGGCAACGGGGTTGTAATTAATCAATAGCACATCAAGGGGCGACAGGTTAGGACTCGGGGAAGAGGAAAAATATTTTTGTTTAATTATTATTATGCACTACTTTCTGGACGTTGGTTGGTTAAGAGATTAAAAGGTATATAAAGAAACATTTTAATTGTAATTTTATTTAAAAGTAATGGAAATTTTAAATATATTAAATAAAATTATTTTTTTATGTCGGAGGTCTACTAATGTGCTTGCAACGTGAATAAAAAAGTGATAAAATTAAAACTTAGCTTTAGTAAATTATGAATTGTGACTCTAATTAAAAATAAGTAAAACTTTTAACTGTAATTAATAAAAATGTAGTTGTGATAAAAAAAAACCTATAATAAGTTTGCAAAATAAAATTGTTAAGTGACATGTAACAACATTGTTATTATATTAATTAATAAAGCGTCTGGATTTTATATAACTTAGGTTCATAAAGTACTGGATAAAGAAGATACTAGTAAATTAATAAAGCTATAAAAAATCGGTATAATCTTTTTGTATTTTTTAAGGCTTTTAATATAGCATCACCAAATTCGGCAAAATAAGTAATATTGATTGTAAAGAAATTTTAAATAAGTACTGTCAAGAAAGTGCCAAACCTTTAACGAGTAGTATTGCATCTTGATCGAGTTCAGCGGATATTTAAAACCCGATTTACTTATTCCGCAAAAATTTTTAAATTTTCTTCGGAATATTAATTTACAATTCAAAAGCTAATGTCATATTGTATGAGATCCTCTAATGAATGATTCTTACTGAATTTAGATCTGGCCAGTAGGTTAGGTCGAACCCAAAATTGCCTTTTTCCGATCTTCTTCTTCTTTAAAGAGAATTACGCGCGCTGCTAAGCCAAACAATGCGTCTTTTTCGCTATACAAATCCATAATTGCTATGTTAGCACATACCATGTAACTTATTATATAACAATGCTATGTTCCCAAATAATATATAATATTATTGATTGATAACACAACAATAATAAATAAACACAACCTATTAATTTAACCATTAATTGGTTTCAACTATATAATACAGTACCCAATAGTGTCTGAAACATTACACTCTATCAATTTCTGGCAGCTAGAAAAAAAAAAAAAAAGTTAAATAAAATGTACGTCAGAACTAGTCTGCGTAACCTTTTCTCTATTTTTATACAACGTTCCTAAATTCTGGATTTGCTCTCTTAAGGGTCCCATACACTATTGTTCTTTTTAACCTTCTTAATTGCTGATTAAGACTGCTTCCTCGTACGATTTAAACTTTTACTCCCCTACACTTAGTTATATTTTAAACCGTCCTAATCACCGATAGCTGCAGTCGTTCACCGAAAAACGTAAACGAGGCGTGTTTATTTGACGAAAAAAAAAACGTTCTACTCACACACTTTGCTTTTAACTGAAAACGGGTGAATCGACGCTTAAGATTTCAAGCGCAGCCAGAAATTTTTACCAACGCGACGCTCTTATATTTGGTTTTTGACCACAGACTGAAAATGTTAATCGATGCTTTTGATCTTCACAATTAACATTGCTTAAAAAGAACGAGGTGTATTGGGGCCTTTACATTCCAAGTCATTCTTGCACTTGTTTTTATAAACTCTGCGATGTGCCTAAGTCCCACATGACCAAAAATTAGCTCTTTTTCTTGATTCCCATTTCAGGCCGAATTTAAAAACGTAATATTAGCCGCATTTATCTTACCGTTTTGTCTTCCTCTACAGCAGGACTTTCCAACCAGGGGGGCGTAAAAAAATGTCAGGGAGGCGTAATATGTACCATAGTCGGTAATTTACTTTACTTTATAAGGACCTCGATTCTGATTACAGGGTCATCCTATTCCACACAGAAGTGCGCTGGTTATCAAAAGACAACATGTTAGTTCGCATCTGTAAATTAAGAGAAGATGTCATCCTCTTTTTTAAATTCAAAGAAAATAATCATTTTATGCAACTAATCAAAGAAAGTTAGCCTATTTGGCTGATATATTTGAAGCCCTGAATCGGCTAAACTTAAAACTTCAGGGCAGAAATGGCACTTTGATCAGTAACTATGATCATATTCAAGGTTTCATATCAAAGCTTCAACTTTGGAAAAATAAGGTATCTGCTGAAATGCATTTCCTTTTTCACAGCTATCCGAAGCAATTAATAATCAGAAACTGGATAAAGATTTAAAATCTGAAAAAAAAACTCATTTACAAGCGTTGGAAAACGACTTTCACCGATATTATCAAGATGTTTATTCCGAGTCACCAATATGGCACATGACCAGAAACCCATTTGTTGTCAATTACCTAAAGAAGTTCAGAAACAATTTCTAGAAATGAAGGCTGACTCGACCATGAAAGACGACTTTGATCTCTTGACATTAGAGAAATTTTGGATCAAACGATTCCTTGTTAATACGAAAGTTGGTTCTCTTGCTTTAAAAATATTTATTCCATTTTCGTCCACTTATTTATGCAAGACAGGTTTTTCAGCTCTAGTTTTAATAAAAACTAAACAGCGAAATCGCCTTGCCGTCGATAACAATTTAACCATAGCACTAGTAAAGACTGAACCCAAAATTATTATCTAATTATGAAAATATAATTTAAATAAATACAAAATAATAATAGAATAATATGTATAATTAAAAGAAAACTAAGAAATGTAAATGTAAAAGTAACTTATGATTAAAAGTGTACCTACTCCCTACTCTTCTACGAGTATTAAAGATCCATAATAAATAAATATATTGTATCTGCATTGTACCTATTTGAAATCCAAATAAATAATTAAGTTAATATAAAAAATGCGTTTCTTATTTTTGTTAAAACTTAATTAAGGGGGGCATGAAAATTTTTTTTTTTGGTTCGGGGAGGCTCGGCGAAATAAAGGTTAGGAAACTCTGCTCTAGAGTATATTTGTTATAGGTCCGCACATTGTAGTTCTTTTTATTATTTGACATGATATTGACATCAAACGAGCGTATATCTGCAAGCGGATCGTACTCCAATGTTGAAAGAAAAATATTATAAAACATTTAAGTTTTTTTAAACAAAGAATTCCTTTATTATTTAAGGTTTTTTTACCGTTCTTTAATTTAAGACACTCCTATTCTTTATTTATATAAAAGACATAATAATAAAAGTTAAATATTATTTGTAATATAAAATTCTTGAAGTAAGAAATGGAAAAATTAACAAAGTCTCTACAAGCGTTTAACAAATTATTTCAATGCGCTCCTGACAGAATGAGTTTTTGCAGTACTGTATTTCTACCTTGTCAGGAGGGTTCTAACTCATTTAAATTTTAGGGCTATTAAAACTGTTGGGGTGCGCTTAGGGCATATTTGTGTATTTAATTTAATATCAACAATAATTAAAATCCTTGTCACAGGACAGTTTAAAAAGGAAGAGAGGTTAATTAGTAATGTAATATATACATATTAAAATACTAACTATTCTTAGAGGATTTATATGAGCATGACAAGAAGCCCATGGCGTTGTTGCAAACATTAAACAGGCTAAAGTAAATGGAGATAAACAAATTAAAATAAAACCATTTTTGTCTTTTTTGCAACAATATGCTTTATCAGAAAGGTTTTTTATAATTATTTGCTTTTTAGGCACAGTAAAATAAAATAAATAAATATTAAAAAATTCATTAAAAATAACATCAGTGGGTATAAAAAAGGGTTGAACAAAATAATTTCATTTCACTACCTTTAAATATGGTATGGAAATAAAATAGCCACTATAAGTGCTTTATTTAAAAGAACCACCTAAATACTTTAAAAAAAAAAAATCACCAAAAAAAAAAAAAAAACGTCGATTTAGAAAAAGGGGGGTTTAATTTGTTTTATAAAATTTTATCGGTCACCTCCAACCCCAGAACCCACTTTGAATTAAAGGCCCCCCCTAGGGAAACATTTAAGCGGCAAGAAATTTGTATCCCGTACAAGAAATTTAAATGATGGGTAGAAGGACTTAGAAGAAAAAAGTGTGAATTAGTTTATCGGTTAAATAATTTATTTTATCAAATGCTCAAAAAATGCGCCGTTATTGGCGAGACAATAATAAAGTCTTTTTGAAATTCTTCCGAACTTGGCGAAAGTTTGTCTGGTAATACCTCTGCATTCTAGTGTAATTCTACTTTTAAAAGTTCTTGAATACTTGCAGGTGGCGTTTTGTACTCTTTATTTTTTAAATAACCCCAGGGGAAAAAAGTCTAGAGGAGTTAAGTCTGGAGACCGTGCTGGCCTTTCGATGGCACCTCGTCTGCCTATCCATGTGCCTGGAAACTGTTCATTGAGCCACTCTCGAACTGCTAATGCATAGTGGGGGGGGGCCCATCTTCTGGAAATGCAAATTATTTTCACTGAGTTCCATAGCACCATTTTGATCCCCTGATTTTCCAAAGATTGGACGAAAAAAGGGGGTATATCGCATTTTCCAAAAGGTTCAGATACAGTTCCCCAGTTAAATTTTCTTCCAAAAAGAATGGCCCGATAATTTCGTTTCCATAAATACCTGCCCAAACGTTGATCTTTTTGGAAATTGAGTATGTCCTTCCTGAAATATGTGCGGATTTTCATTATCCCAATATCTGCAGTTATGTCTATTAAGAATTCCATTTAAGAAGAAAGTTGATTCGTCAGAAAAGCTTTTTTTTGATCAAATGGGGGTCTTCGTCAATTCGCTGGCACATTGATTCGCAAAATTCTATTCTTCTATCAGAATCGTCTTCGTTGAGTTCATGAAGAATTTGTATTTTGGGGGGAAAAAAAACTTTTTTTTTTTCAAAATTTTGTGCACGGAACCCGTGAAATATTGGTCAGCTTAAAATTTTTTTTGGAATAGACAACGTCTTATTGCGAACCCCCCTAGTACCTCAACCTGGCGTGCTTCGTCAAAAAACCCTTTCATTAGTATTTTTCTTGTTGCATACGGATCCAGTTTCTTCAAACACGCACCAATTCCATTACATATTTATCCCCCACGTTTTTATTTTGATGCCTCCCCATTGAATACTCTGGCGGTTCTACCCCCCATCGATCTTCAGCCCCATGGGGGAAAAATTATTTTATTCTCGTGCTGAGTATACACCTTTTTAAAAAACAAGATTCTTAATTTTAAACTAACGATGTCAAAATGACAATCCTAACAGTAATATTTAACTGGTTCCTAAACGTCTTAAAAACTTGTGCTATTCCCAGTGTTTTGCTGTAGCAGGTAACACAAAAAAAAAAAATTTTGGGAAAGAATGCACACTAAAATAGTCTGCGAGGAATTTCAAAACAAGCTTGTCTCGCCAAAAACGGCGCACATTTTGGGGGCATTTGATAAAATAAATTATTTGAACACGATAAACAAATTTAAAACACTTTTTTTCTTCTAAGTCGCTTCTACGTCCATCGATTTAAAGTTTCTTAGTACTTTTGGGGTACCCTTTTATGCCGCTTACAATGATGTGTCACACTAGGGGGGTTGCCATTTGACATATCAAAGTGAGGTTAACGGGGGGTTTAAAAGGGGACCGATAAAATTTTATCAAATACGAAATTAAATTTCCCCCCCGTATATCTAAATCGACGTGTTTCTTTTTTTTTTTTGGGGAGTTTTTTTTTTTTAAAATTTAGGGGGGTTCTTTTTTAAATGAAAGCACTGTATATTTTAATATTTGTTTGAAAACAAAAAAAAAAATAAATGAACGTTTGTGTATTACTTATTTTAAAAGGTTTTTTCTATATCGTTTTTGGGGGATTTTTTACCTAGTAAAAAAAATTTGTTACCAAAATGGAACCCTTTGTCCCAGGGTATGATCCATGCGTGCCAAAAACAATTGACCCTTATGAACTTGCAGATCTTCTTAAACAAAATTAAAACAAAAACGCCCCCTTTTAAAAAATTTAAAAAAACCCATCAAAGTTTCGGTGGTCAGTCTACGACAGTGTTCAAGATAAAATTAATCAAACAAATTTACTGGAACCAATAATGGTTAAAAAAGGGGGTTTTTAAAAAAACCCTTTGATAAAATCCAAATAATTTGTTTTCATTAAACTATAAACAAAAAAAAAAATTAAAAAAAAAAATGACTATATATCTCAAATAACAAAAACAATCCATACATTATAAATAAAAATACTAAAATCTCTTGTTAATGTAATACATTTTTTTAAAGGTGCAATAGCCAAACACATAAGGGAACCTTAAACTTATATTGAAAACACAATATTCTAAAAAAACCCAAAAAAAAAATCAACATGCATTTAATAATAACCATAAAATAAACTGGGGAAAAATTTTTAGTATTTTAACAAAGGCAACTTGTTCAAAAAAACCCCAAAATAAAATAAAGAACATTTCTATTATTAAAAAAGATAATTGCAGAACTTTTAAAAATTTGTTAATTTAAACAACATTTGGTAACCTTTGCTTGATGCCCCGGGAAAATTTTTTGGGGAAAAAAAAAATTGTCTAAAAAAATGCGGCAACGCCAATTTTGACCAATTTTTTGGATACGGGGGTTTTTTAGGGGGAAAGTTTTGTTTTTTTAGATATTTTTTTTTCAAACTTAAAAATCAGATTAACCTTATTTTTACTATATTCCCCCTTCTTTTTTTTAAAATTTTTTATTTTTACACTAAAGTGGCACTAAAATTTTAAAAAAATCTTTTACAAACTTGTTTTTATATTTATTTTACACCTTTTTTTTTCCTTTTTTGCGTAGTTTTACTTTCAAAAAAATGCGGCCCTGTTTGTTAAAAAAAAAACTAGTGTATACATGGCTGCGGCATTTGAAACTAAAGGTTTGCAAAAAATGGAAGAAAAAGGTATAAAATAAATATAAAAACAGGTTTTTTTTAAAAATGTTTATAAAATTTGTATGCCAATTTAGTGTAAAAATCAATAATTGTTTAAAAAGAAGGAGAAATAGTGAAATGAAAAGATGGATATCTAAAAAAAGGAAATGTTTCCAAAAAAATTTTTTTTTCAGATGCGATCAGCGCACAAAAAAATCCCCGTATACCATAACTGGTATCGGTATGCGCAACTTTCTAGACAATTAATCAGAAAAACTTAATGTCAATTAATTCAGCACCTTTTAATTCTTCAGTTTAATCAATGTAGCTGTCATAATAGATTAATATGTCATATATGCCATTTCTTTATAAGTTTTTGACAAAAAAGTATCAGAATATCTTAATTTTTTATATTAAAATTAAAATCATTTTAATTTTAAGTATTATAATCATTTTAATTTTAAGTATTACTTAAGTTTTAGCTAATTTTTAGGATTAATTTTATTAATTGTTAAGAAGTTTTTGTTTTACTTTTCTTTATTTTCTTTCAGGCAATCTGAAGGTTTATAAGGGTCAATAGTTTCTGGGCACACACATATATACTCTGGGACGAGCTCTGGGACCAGAACCGCAAGCGGTTCCATTTTGGCGAGTACTTTTGAAAAAATTTTTTTTTGCTTATAACAGCCCAATTTGTTACATAAAAACAGACTTAGAGTATTTTTTTTATTTCTTAAAGATAAACAATTCAAAACATTTTTGTAATTAAAATTAACAACTTTTATATTTCATGCTATGCATTGCACATAAAGTAAAAAACAATAAAATTTTTTATATTTTAGTTACTAACATAAACACTGTTAAATTATAAAATTCCAAAGCTCTTAAAAACGTGTGAAAGCCAAAGGGGAAAAAAACTATAGCGAAATTCTCACAAATTACTGTTAAATATTTTATGAGCCATAATAAGCCCAAAATTTCGTGAACTCACCCTTTCGCAGTGTTCATCGGTTTATCAAACCTTGCGTAAACAATTGGGTACAACGATATTATTTTTGGAAAAGAAAATATTTGCTTTTAAATTACGCAATTAAAATTAATTTTAATAATAATGAAATGGTAGTACATTTATTAGTGTTAATTGTATGCCGCAGACTTGGACTGTAGGTAAACAGCGAATACAAAACCACTGTTAGTTCTTTTCAAGATGTCAAGTAAAGAAGACGTAGTATCTAGTGGGGAGGAAGGACACATTTTTAGGCAGGGTGTCCCAGAAGTAATGGGACACAAAGCAACAGCAGATTCCTTAGGTCAAAATAATGCAATTAACGTAAACTTGCCTCATGCCAAAGTTGATAATAACTAAGATACAGGGTGTTTAATTGTTTTTTTTTTCGTAATAATTTCTTAACTAAATGACATAGCGGTACAAAATTAAGGATTTGGGGGTTCTTTAAGACAAGAAATTTAAATTCGTCCTTACTTTTTTTGTTCCTGGTAAAAGGGGGCCAGCTATTGCCTACCCAACTTTTTTAAGAAGGGATAA
>JAHBCN010019744.1:0-15641 GCA_019359885.1 Listronotus oregonensis
ATTTTAGAATATTAAATTTTAAAAATACTTTTTATACTTTTAAATTTAATTTATTTTGAAAAAAATTTAAATTTTTAGTGAAAAAATTAAAAATTAAAAATTAATTTTCTTTTATTTATTTGTATGTAAGATTATAAATATAAATTATCTTATTAATTTTAAGATTTTTAATTTTTAATAATTTGTAATAATATATAAATAAATTTTTAAAAGAAATTATAAAGATAATTGATTTGGCAACTAAGTCTATTTATGTTTTCCAAATAGATTTGAAATAAAATAATAATTTGTTATTTTTATTTGGATGAATGTCTATAAAGTATAAATATTATAGAAAAAATATTTATTTACAATGTGGAAAAAAAAATATAATTTGAATTTTTTTTTGTTTAAACATTTTATTTATATTTGCAAAATTATTCTTTAAAAATTATAATTTTTTAATTTTTTATAAAAAGTAATTAAAAACTTTAAAATTTAGTAAGTTTTTAATTTTTTAATAAATTTTTAATTTATATTTTAAAAAATTATTTTGGTAATAAAATATTTATTATATTGCTCATTTCCTTGATTTAAAATTTAATTTCCTTAATTCTATTTTTGAAAAATAACATATTAGTCAGAATAAATTTATTTAAAAAATAATTTTTTTTAATTTATTTTTAATTTAAAAAAATTTGGTAAATTTAAAATATTAATAATTATAAATTTTATTAATAATTTTTATTATGAGCTTTAATACTTTTTAAAGAAATTTAAAATATTATTTGGTAAAACTAAATTATAAAATTATTTTGTTTCCATATGATTTGATAAAATATAATTTTAAGATTATTTCCTATTTAATTTGTAGTTTAGAATTGTTAATAAATTTTATATTTATAAGGAAAAATAATAATTTAATTTTAACAAAAATTGAAATGGGAAAAAGTTTTATTTTTTTCAAATTTTGTTTAAAAATTTTTTTATTTTCTATATATTTGGAAAGAAAATTGTTCTTTATAAAATTAAAGTATTTAATATTTTTTTAGAAAAAAATAATTTTTCTTTATCAATAGTTTTTAAATGTAAAACTATTAAGTAAATTTTGAAATTTTTGTTTTGGATAACAATTTTATTATTATTTTTTTTAAATACTTGTGTAAAAAATATAATTTTTTTTTTCTAATTTTATAAGTATAAAAATAAATTTTTTTAATTTTTAAAAGTATTTTTTAATTTATATCTTTATTACATTTGTTAAGTATTAAATTATTACTAACTAACCATAATTTAAATATTCAATAATTTTTAGAAAAAATTTATTTTTGTGAAAACTTAAAATTTTTAAAATTATTTTTGCTCAATATTCGTAAAAAATTAAATATCGTAAATTTTAATTTAATATTTAAAGATTTAAAAAATAATATTTGAAAATTTAATTTTTTAAAGTAATTTTTTAAAAAATAATTTTTAGTAACAAAGCATTTTTTGGTTAAATAATTTAATAAATAATTTAGGGATATTGCTATTTGTTAGTGTCTTTATACTTGCTATAAATTATAATATTTTAAAAAAAAAATAAAAATATTTATTTACAAAATCTTAAAAAAGGAAAAAAAAGTTTTTTGTTTTTGCAATTTTTTATTTTTAAACAGTTTTTATTTTCTTAATAATTTATGGAAAATAAAATTAATATTTTTAAATTATAAGTATTTAATCAATTTTTAATAAAATTATTTAATCTTTATTTGTATTAGTTTTTAATTGATTTTACTACCATCATTAAAAGTAAACAATTTTAGAAAAATATTTTGATTTTGGATAACTTAAACACTATTTATTATTATTTTTTGTTCTCACAAGTCACTTGCTGTTAAAAAATTATAATTTTCTTGAATTGTTTGCTAATTTTTATATGGCAAGTAATAAAAACACTAAAAATTCTAGGATAAGACTTTAATTTTTTAAATAAGTAATTTTTTTTAATTTATTATTTTTTCAATTTAAACAAAGCATTTTGGGTTAAGTAACTTAAATTATTAAGCAGAGACTGACTATTTCCTTGAATATATCTTTTAACTTCTCATGCCCCTTTCCAATTACTATTTTTAGAAAAAATTCTAACATTTTTCATTTAGGTCAAGAAAACTTAAAAATTTATTAAAAAAAAGTTAATTTTGCCTTTCTGATCTTATTTCGTAATTTGTTAGAGATACTACGGTAAATTTTAAAAAGTATACCTAATTAATTTATAAGATTTTAAGAATTTTTAATAATTTTTGTATTATGAAGGATATTTAAAACTAACTCTCTTCTAAAGTGAAACTTTTTTAAAAAATAATTGATTTGGGCTAACCTAAAGTCTATCTCTTATTGTTTTTGTTCCCACGAAATAGATTTGAATATAAAATAATAATTTTAGTGGATTTTTTGCCTATTGTGGTTAGTTGTGGTCAGTTGTAGTAACTGTCTAGATAAAAGGTATATAAATATTTTTAATAAGACGAAAAATAAAGAATAATTTGATTTTAACCAAAAATTTCTGTACAAAAGGGAAAAAAAGGTTTTATTCATGTAATTTTTGCAATTTTTTTTGTTTTAAACAATTTGTTTTATTTTCTTAATAAATATAATCGGAAAAGCAAAAATTAGATTCTTTTTAATAAAATTATAAGTATTTTAATCAATTTTTAGATAAAAAGATTAATTTAGTATCCTTTATTCATTTATTAGGTTTTTAGAATTGATTTCTAACTAACCATCATTAAAAGTAAACAATTTTAGAAAAATATTTTGATTTTGGATAACTTAAACACTATTTATTATTATTTTTTGTTCTCACAAGTCACTTGCTGTTAAAAAATTATAATTTTCTTGAATTGTTTGCTAATTTTTATATGGACAAGTAATAAAAACACTAAAAATTCTAGGATAAGACTTTAATTTTTTAAATAAGTATTTTTTTTTAATTTATTATTTTTTCAATTTAAACAAAGCATTTTGGGTTAAGTAACTTAAATTATTAAGCAGAGACTGACTATTTCCTTGAATATATCTTTTAACTTCTCATGCCCCTTTCCAATTACTATTTTAGAAAAAAATTCTAACATTTTCATTTAGGTCAAGAAAACTTAAAATTTATTAAAAAAAGTTAATTTTGCCTTTCCCATTGTGGTTAGTTGTGGTCAGTTGTAGTAACTTGTCTAGATAAAAGGTATATAAATATTTTTAATAAGACGAAAAATAAAGAATAATTTGATTTTAACCAAAAATTTCTGTACAAAAGGGGAAAAAAAAGGTTTTATTCATGTAATTTTTGCAATTTTTTTTGTTTTAAACAATTTGTTTTATTTTCTTAATAAATATAATCGGAAAAGCAAAAATTAGATTCTTTTTAATAAAATTATAAGTATTTTAATCAATTTTTTTAGATAAAAAGATTAATTTAGTATCCTTTATTCATTTATTAGGTTTTAGAATTGATTTCTAACTAACCATCATTAAAAGTAAACAATTTTAGAAAAATATTTTGATTTTGGATAACTTAAACACTATTTATTATTATTTTTGTTCTCACAAGTCACTTGCTGTTAAAAAATTATAATTTTCTTAATTGTTTGCTATTTTTATATGGACAAGTAATAAAAACACTAAAAATTCTAGGATAAGACTTTAATTTTTATTTTTATTATTATTTTTTCAATTTAAAAACATTTGTTAATACTTAATTTAAGAGGAACATTTTTAATTCTTTATACTTAATTTAAAAATTTAACATTCTGATCTTATTTCGTAATTTGTTAGAGATACTACGGTAAATTTTAAAAAGTATACCTAATTAATTTATAAGATTTTAAGAATTGTTTAATAATTTTTGTATTATGAAGGATATTTAAACTAACTCTCTTCTAAAGTGAAACTTTTTAAAAAATAATTGATTTGGGCTAACCTAAAGTCTATCTCTTATTGTTTTTGTTCCCACGAAATAGATTTGAATATAAAATAATAATTTTAGTGGATTATTTGCCTATTGTGGTTAGTTGTGGTCAGTTGTAGTAACTTGTCTAGATAAAAAGGTATATAAATATTTTTAATAAGACGAAAAATAAAGAATAATTTGATTTTAACCAAAAATTTCTGTACAAAAGGGAAAAAAAAGGTTTTATTCATG
Source organism: Listronotus oregonensis (assembly GCA_019359885.1). Taxonomy (NCBI): domain Eukaryota; kingdom Metazoa; phylum Arthropoda; class Insecta; order Coleoptera; family Curculionidae; genus Listronotus; species Listronotus oregonensis. The sequence continues at coordinate 4,154 of JAHBCN010019744.1, forward strand.
TAATTTTTGCAATTTTTTTTGTTTTAAACAATTTGTTTTATTTTCTTAATAAATATAATCGGAAAAGCAAAAATTAGATTCTTTTTAATAAAATTATAAGTATTTTAATCAATTTTTTTAGATAAAAAGATTAATTTAGTATCCTTTATTCATTTATTAGGTTTTTAGAATTGATTTCTAACTAACCATCATTAAAAGTAAACAATTTTAGAAAAATTTTTGATTTTGGATAACTTAAACACTATTTATTATTATTTTTGTTCTCACAAGTCACTTGCTGTTAAAAAATTATAATTTTCTTGAATTGTTGCTAATTTTTATATGGCAAGTAATAAAAACACTAAAAATTCTAGGATAAGACTTTAATTTTTTAAATAAGTATTTTTTTTTAATTTATTATTCTTTTCAATTTAAACAAAGCATTTTGGGTTAAGTAACTTAAAATTATTAAGCAGAGACTGACTATTTCCTTGAATATATCTTTTAACTTCTCATGCCCCTTTCCAATTACTATTTTTAGAAAAAATTCTAACATTTTCATTTAGGTCAAGAAAACTTAAAAATTTATTAAAAAAGTTAATTTTGCCTTTCTGATCTTATTTCGTAATTTGTTAGAGATACTACGGTAAATTTTAAAAATATACCAATTAATTTATAAGATTTTAAGAATTGTTTAATAATTTTTGTATTATGAAGGATATTTAAACTAACTCTCTTCTAAAGTGAAACTTTTTAAAAAATAATTGATTTGGGCTAACCTAAAGTCTATCTCTTATTGTTTTTGTTCCCACGAAATAGATTTGAATATAAAATAATAATTTTAGTGGATTATTTGCCTATTGTGGTTAGTTGTGGTCAGTTGAGTAACTTGTCTAGATAAAAAGGTATATAAATATTTTTAATAAGACGAAAAATAAGAATAATTTGATTTTAACCAAAAATTTCTGTACAAAAGGGAAAAAAAAGGTTTTATCATGTAATTTTTGCATTTTTTTGTTTTAAACAATTTGTTTTATTTTCTTAATAAATATATCGGAAAAGCAAAAATTAGATTCTTTTTAATAAAATTATAAGTATTTTAATCATTTTTTAGATAAAAAGATTAATTTAGTATCCTTTATTCATTTATTAGGTTTTAGAATTGATTTCTAACTAACCATCATTAAAGAAACAATTTTAGAAAAATATTTTGATTTGATAACTTAAACACTATTTATTATTATTTTTGTTCTCACAAGTCACTTGCTGTTAAAAAATTATAATTTTCTTAATTTTTGCTAATTTTTATATGGACAAGTAATAAAAACACTAAAAATTCTAGATAAGACTTTAATTTTTAAATAAGTATTTTTTAATTTATTATTCTTTTCAATTTAAACAAAGCATTTTTCATAATTATTAGGCTTACCCCCTTTCCAATTACTATTTTTAGAAAAAAATTCTAACATTTTCATTTAGGTCAAGAAAACTTAAAAATTTATTAAAAAAGTTAATTTTTGCCTTTCTGATCTTATTTCGTAATTTGTTAGAGATACTACGGTAAATTTTAAAAAGTATACCTAATTAATTTATAAGATTTTAAGAATTGTTTAATAATTTTTGTATTATGAAGGATATTTAAAACTAACTCTCTTCTAAAGTGAAACTTTTTAAAAAATAATTGATTTGGGCTAACCTAAAGTCTATCTCTTATTGTTTTTGTTCCCACGAAATAGATTTGAATATAAAATAATAATTTTAGTGGATTATTTGCCTATTGTGGTTAGTTGTGGTCAGTTGTAGTAACTTGTCTAGATAAAAAGGTATATAAATATTTTTAATAAGACGAAAAATAAAGAATAATTTGATTTTAACCAAAAATTTCTGTACAAAAGGGGAAAAAAAAGGTTTTATTCATGTAATTTTTGCATTTTTTTTTGTTTTAAACAATTTGTTTTATTTTCTTAATAAATATAATCGGAAAAGCAAAAATTAGATTCTTTTTAATAAAATTATAAGTATTTTAATCAATTTTTTTAGATAAAAAAGATTAATTTAGTATCCTTTATTCATTTATTAGGTTTTTAGAATTGATTTCTAACTAACCATCATTAAAAGTAAACAATTTTAGAAAAATATTTTGATTTTGGATAACTTAAACACTATTTATTATTATTTTTTGTTCTCACAAGTCACTTGCTGTTAAAAAATTATAATTTTCTTAAATTGTTTGCTAATTTTTATATGGACAAGTAATAAAAACACTAAAAATTCTAGGATAAGACTTTAATTTTTTAAATAAGTAATTTTTTTAATTTATTATTCTTTTCAATTTAAACAAAGCATTTTGGGTTAAGTAACTTATAATTATTAAGCAGAGACTGACTATTTCCTTGAATATATCTTTTAACTTCTCATGCACCCTTTCCAATTACTATTTTTAGAAAAAAATTCTAACATTTTCATTTAGGTCAAGAAAACTTAAAAATTTATTAAAAAAGTTAATTTTTGCCTTTCTGATCTTATTTCGTAATTTGTTAGAGATACTACGGTAAATTTTAAAAGTATACCTAATTAATTTATAAGATTTTAAGAATGTTTAATAATTTTTGTATTATGAAGGATATTTAAACTAACTCTCTTCTAAATGAAACTTTTTAAAAAATAATTGATTTGGGCTAACCTAAAGTCTATCTCTTATTGTTTTTTGTTCCACGAAATAGATTTGAATATAAAATAATAATTTTAGTGGATTATTTGCCTATTGTGGTTAGTTGTGGTCAGTTGTAGTAACTTGTCTAGATAAAAGGTATATAAATATTTTTAATAAGACGAAAAATAAAGAATAATTTGATTTTAACCAAAAATTTCTGTACAAAAGGAAAAAAGGTTTTATTCATGTAATTTTTGCATTTTTTTGTTTTAAACAATTTGTTTTATTTTCTTAATAAATATATCGGAAAAGCAAAAATTAGATTCTTTTAATAAAATTATAAGTATTTTAATCAATTTTTTAGATAAAAAGATTAATTTAGTATCCTTTATTCATTTATTAGGTTTTTAGAATTGATTTCTAACTAACCATCATTAAAAGTAAACAATTTTAGAAAAATTTTTGATTTTGGATAACTTAAACACTATTTATTATTATTTTTTTTCTCACAAGTCACTTGCTGTTAAAAAATTATAATTTTCTTAATTGTTTGCTAATTTTTATATGGACAAGTAATAAAAACACTAAAAATTCTAGGATAAGACTTTAATTTTTAAATAAGTATTTTTTTTTAATTTATTATTTTTTCAATTTAAACAAAGCATTTTGGGTTAAGTAACTTAAAATTATTAAGCAGAACTGACTATTTCCTTGAATATATCTTTTAACTTCTCATAACCCTTTCAATTACTATTTTAGAAAAAATTCTAACATTTTCATTTAGGTCAGAAAACTAAAAATTTATTTAAAAAAGTTAATTTTTGCCTTCGATCTTATTTGTAATTTGTTAGAGATACTACGGTAAATTTTAAAAAGATACCTAATTAATTTATAAGATTTTAAAAATTGTTTAATAATTTTTGTATTATGAAGATATTTAAAACTAACTCTCTTCAAATGAAACTTTTTTAAAAAATAATTGATTTGGTAACCTAAAGTCTATCTCTTATTGTTTTTGTTCCCACAAATAGATTTGAATATAAAATAATAATTTTAGTGGATTATTTGCCTTTGTGGTTAGTTGTGGTCAGTTGTAGTAACTTGTCTAGATAAAGGTATATAAATATTTTTAATAAGACGAAAAATAAGAATAATTTGATTTAACAAAATTTCTGAAAGGAAAAAAGGTTTCATATTTGCATTTTTTGTTTAACAATTTGTTTTATTTCTTAATAAATATATGGAAAGCAAATTGTTCTTTATAAAAATAGTATTTTAACATTTTAAAAATTAATTTATATCTATTCATTATTAATGAAACAATTTTAGAAAAATGTTTTGATTTTGGATAACTTAAACACTATTTATTATTATTTTTGTTCTCACAAGTCACTTGCTGTTAAAAAATTATAATTTTCTTGAATTGTTTGCTAATTTTTATATGGGCAAGTAATAAAAACACTAAAAATTCTAGGATAAGACTTTAATTTTTAAATAAGTAATTTTTTTTAATTTATTATTTTTTCAATTTAAACAAAGCATTTTGGGTTAAGTAACTTAAAATTATTAAGCAGAGACTGACTATTTCCTTGAATATATCTTTTAACTTCTCATGCCCCCTTTCAATTACTATTTTTAGAAAAAATTCTAACATTTTCATTTAGGTCAAGAAAACTTAAAAATTTTTAAAAAAGTTAATTTTTGCCTTTCTGATCTTATTTCGTAATTTGTTAGAGATACTACGTAAATTTTAAAAGTATACCTAATTAATTTATAAGATTTTAATTGTTTAATAATTTTTGTATTATGAAGGATATTTGAAACTAACTCTCTTCTAAAGTGAAACTTTTTTAAAAAATAATTGATTTGGGCTAACCTAAAGTCTATCTCTTATTGTTTTTTGTTCCCACGAAATAGATTTGAATATAAAATAATAATTTTAGTGGATTATTTGCCTATTGTGGTTAGTTGTGGTCAGTTGTAGTAACTTGTCTAGATAAAAAGGTATATAAATATTTTTAATAAGACGAAAAATAAGAATAATTTGATTTTAACCAAAAATTTCTGTACAAAAGGGGAAAAAAAAGGTTTTATTCATGTAATTTTTGCAATTTTTTTTGTTTTAAACAATTTGTTTTATTTTCTTAATAAATATAATCGGAAAAGCAAAAATTAGATTCTTTTTAATAAAATTATAAGTATTTTAATCAATTTTTTTAGATAAAAAGATTAATTTAGTATCCTTTATTCATTTATTAGGTTTTTAGAATTGATTTCTAACTAACCATCATTAAAAGTAAACAATTTTAGAAAAATATTTTGATTTTGGATAACTAAACACTATTTATTATTATTTTTTGTTCTCACAAGTCACTTGCTGTTAAAAAATTATAATTTTCTTGAATTGTTTGCTAATTTTTATATGGACAAGTAATAAAAACACTAAAAATTCTAGGATAAGACTTTAATTTTTAAATAAGTATTTTTTTAATTTATTATTTTTTCAATTTAAACAAAGCATTTTGGGTTAAGTAACTTAAAATTATTAAGCAGAGACTGACTATTTCCTTGAATATATCTTTTAACTTCTCATGCACCCTTTCCAATTACTATTTTTAGAAAAAAATTCTAACATTTTTCATTTAGGTCAAGAAAACTTAAAAATTTTTTAAAAAAAGTTAATTTTGCCTTTCTGATCTTATTTCGTAATTTGTTAGAGATACTACGGTAAATTTTAAAAAGTATACCTAATTAATTTATAAGATTTTAAGAATTGTTTAATAATTTTTGTATTATGAAGGATATTTGAAACTAACTCTCTTCTAAAATTGAAACTTTTTAAAAATAATTGATTTGGGCTAACCTAAAGTCTATCTCTTATTGTTTTTGCTTTCCCCCGAAATAGATTTGAATATAAAATAATAATTTTAGTGGATTATTTGCCTATTGTGGTTAGTTGTGGTCAGTTGTAGTAACTTGTCTAGATAAAAAGGTATATAAATATTTTTAATAAGACGAAAAATAAAGAATAATTTGATTTTAACCAAAAATTTCTGTACAAAAGGGGAAAAAAAGGTTTTATTCATGTAATTTTTGCAATTTTTTTTGTTTTAAACAATTTGTTTATTTTCTTTAAAAATAATCGGAAAAGCAAAAAATTTGATTCTTTTTAATAAAATTATAAGTATTTTTTAAACAATTTTTTTTGATAAAAAGTTAATTTAGTATCCTTTATTCATTTATTAGGTTTTTAGAATTGATTTCTAACAACCATCATTAAAAGTAAACAATTTTAGAAAAATGTTTTTATTTTGGATAACTTAAACACTATTTATTATTATTTTGTTCTCACAAGTCACCTGCTGTTAAAAAATTATAATTTTTTTAATTGTTTGCAAATTTTTATATGGGCAAGTAATAAAAACACAAAAAAATTCTAGGATAAGTCTTTAATTTTTTAAATAAGTATTTTTTTTAATTTATTATTTTTTTCAATTTAAACAAAGCTTTTTGGGTTAAGAAACCCCAAATTTTAAGCAGAGACTGACTATTTCCTTGAATATATCTTTTAACTTCTCATGCCACCTTTCCAATTACTATTTTTAGAAAAAAATTCTAACATATTTAGGTCGAAAACTTAAAAATTAAAAAAAAAAATTTAAATTTTTTTGCCTTTCTGATCTTATTTCGTAATTTTTTTTAGAGATACTACGTAAATTTTAAAAAGTATACCTAATTAATTTATAAGATTTTAAAATTGTTTAAAAATTTTTTTGTATTATGAAGGATATTTGAAACTAACTCTCTTCTAAAGTTAATTTTAAAAAAAAATAATTGATTTGGGCTAACCTAAAGTTTCATCTCTTATTGTTTTTTTTCCCCACGAAATAGATTTGAATATAAAATAATAATTTTAGTGGATTATTTGCCTATTGTGTTAGTTGTGGTCAGTTGTAGTAACTTGTCTAGATAAAAGGTATATAAATATTTTTAATAAGACGAAAAATAAAGAATAATTTGATTTTAACCAAAAATTTCTGTACAAAAGGGAAAAAAAGGTTTTATTCATGTAATTTTTGCAATGTTTTTTGTTTTAAACAATTTGTTTTATTTTCTTAATAAATATAATCGAAAAGAAAAAAATTGATTTTAATAAAATTATATGTATTTTAATCAATTTTTTAGATAAAAAGATTAATTTAGTATCCTTTATTCATTTATTAGGTTTTTAAATTGTTTTCTAACTAACCATAATTAAAAGTAAACAATTTTAGAAAAAATTTTGATTTTGGATAACTTAAATACTATTTATTATTATTTTTTTTCTCACAAGTCACTTGCTTTTAAAAAAAATTTAATTTTCTTGTTTTTGCTAATTTTTATATGGACAAGTAATAAAAAACAAAAAATTTAGGATAAGACTTTAATTTTTAAATAAGTTTTTTTTTTTTTAATTTTTATTCTTTTAATTTAAACAAAGCATTTTGGGTTTAGTAACTTATAATTATTAAGCAGAGACTGACTATTTCCTTAATATATCAACTTCTCATGCCCCCTTTTCCCCAATTCTATTTTTAGAAAAAAATTCTAACATTTTCATTTAGGTCAAAAAACTTAAAAATTTATTTAAAAAAAGTTAATTTTGCCTTTCTGATCTTATTTCGTAATTTGTTAGAATACTGGGGGAAATTTTAAAAAGTATACCTAATTAATTTATAAGATTTTAAAATTGTTTAATAATTTTTTATTATGAAGGATATTTAAAACTAACTCTCTTCTAAAGTTAAATTTTTTTTAAAAAAAAATTGATTTGGGCTAACCAAAAAATTATTTTTATTGTTTTTTTTCCCACAAATAGATTTGAATATAAAATAATAATTTTAATGGATTATTTGCCTATTGTGGTTAGTTGTGGTCAGTTTAGTAACTTGTCTAGATAAAAAGGTATATAAATATTTTTAAAAGACGAAAAATAAAGAATAATTTGATTTTAACCAAAAATTTTGTAAAAAAGGGGAAAAAAAAAAGGTTTTAACATGAAATTTTTTTAAATTTTTTTTTTTTTTTTAAACAATTTGTTTTTTTTTCTTAATAAATATTATCGGAAAAGCAAAAATTAGATTTTTTTTTAAAAAATTATAAGTATTTTAATCAATTTTTTTGATAAAAAAGATTAATTTAGTATCATTTTTCATTTATTAGGTTTTAGAATTGTTTCTAACTAACCATCATTAAAAGTAAAAAATTTTTTTGAAAAATATTTTGATTTTGGATAACTTAAACACTATTTATTATTATTTTTTTTTCTCACTAGTCATTTGCTGTTAAAAAATTATAATTTTCTTAAATTTTTTTGCTAATTTTTATATGGACAAGTAATAAAAACACTAAAAATTCTAGGATAAGATTTTAAATTTTTTTAAAAAACTTTTTTTTTTTTTTAATTTATTATTTTTTTCAATTTAAACAAAGCTTTTTGGGTTAATTAACTTAAAATTATTAAGCAGAGACTGACTATTTCCTTGAATATATCTTTTAACTTCTCATCCCCCTTTTCCCAATTACTATTTTTAGAAAAAAATTCAAATTTTTTTCATTTAGGTCAAGAAAACTTAAAAATTTTTAAAAAAAAGTTAATTTTTGCCTTTCTGATATTACAAAATCAAAATAATCTAGGGAACAAGAATTAAAATTGTTATAATTTTTGTAGTACCCAATATTTATCTGAAAATTTTTGTGTATATTTGTGATACTGTTGTTGTTTACAATTCACATTATTTCAATTTTTTTTCAGTTTATGGAATGTGGATAAAAAAGTTGTACTGCTATTGTTAAAATATCGTATCAGTTTCTTTTTGGTGCCTGCTTCTACGAAGTGAAAACGTGACTTTCGGTATTTGAATTATGTTTTGTTTAAATTTTCCAATGGAACGACGACATATAACGCGCGAAGAGCAGTTGCGAGCAGTAGGGATGGTTGAAGCGGGTTCAAATTATAGAGCAGTAGCAGACGCCCTTAACACATCAGCAAGTGTGATTTGTCGATTAATGACAAGAGACCTGAGACCGGGGATGTAAGAGAACGGCATGATGGCCGTACGAGAGTTCCGACCCTGTACACGATCGTTTTATTCGATTACAGGCTTTACGAGATCGAACGTTACTGCAGGTCAGTTAGCAAATGAGCTAGAACGCACACACCATGTTGTTGTGAGCAGCCAAACTGTCAGAAACAGATTGCACGACTTCAGCCTTTTATGCTCGTCGACCGCTCCGTTTTCCCCCCGTTAACAAGAGGCAACCGCGCTATGAGACTGGAATGGGCACACGAACATCTAAACTGGCGACATGAAGAATGGCGTAATGTGCTCTTCACGGACGAATCTCGCTTCGGTTTTCATCCTGATTCACGCCGACTTCGTGTGTGGAGACGACCTGGAAATGTGGAACGCCTTGCTGCCGCCCCGGAAGTGCACAGCTACCAGGGTGGCACAGTTATGGTGTGGGGCGGAATTCGTCGGAGGAAGAACTGATCTCGTTCTGTTAGAGGGTTTTTAAAAAGATCATTTACCGTGACAGCATTTTGCAACCTGTTGTGCTTCCATATGCTGCGCAATCGGTCCGAATTTTCAACTCTTTAGGATAATGCCCGTCCACACACTGCTCGGGTGGTACGTGAATTTTGGAAACTTAGCACATCAATGTTTTGCCTTGGCCTGCACAGTCCCCAGACCTGAATCCTATAGAACACCTTTGGGATTCAATGGGACGAAGGCTTTTCCTAACAAATGCACTTGCAAACAAACAACAGCTGTTCAATTGTCTTTCTGACTTATGGAATAATACAACCCAAATGGAAATTGACAACCTTTTTTAAAAACATCCAAAACAGATGCCAGGCTGTCATTAATGCACGGGAGTCACACTCTTACTGACAAGTGTATAAACTTAAAAAACATTTTTTTTTGACCTTGTGTAGAATTATTATTTTCAGTAATTTTCATTTATTTATTTTTTTTTGAAATTAAATTTTCTTTCTTAAAAATTCTGGCTTTTTGAATCCCCCAAAAGAAGGAAGTATAAGTAATTATCTACAGAAATTTCATGATAATTTTTGGGTACTACAAAATTTATAACAATTTTAATTTTGTTCCCTAGATTAGATTGTTTTTTGTAATTTGTTAAATCTACGGTAAATTTTAAAAAAAATACCTAATTAATTTATAAGATTTTAAAAATTTTTAATTTTTTTTGTTATGAAGGATATTTGAAACAACTCTCTTCTAAAGTGAAACTTTTTTAAAAATAATTATTTGGGCTAACCTAAAGTCTATCTCTTTTGTTTTTTTTTTTCCCCCGAACTAGATTTGAATATAAAATAATAATTTTAGTGGATTTTTTATTGTGGTTAGTTGTGGTCAGTTGTAGTAACTTGTCTAGATAAAAAAGGATGTATATAAATATTTTTAATAAGACGAAAAATAAAGAAAATTTGATTTTAACCAAAATTTCTGTACAAAAAAGGGAAAAAAAAAAGGGTTTATTTATGTAATTTTTTTTAATTTTTTTTTTTGTTTTAAATAATTTGTTTTTTTTTCTTAATAAATATAATCGGAAAAGCAAAAATTAGATTCTTTTTAATAAAATTTAATATTTTAATCAATTTTTTTAGATAGAAAGATTAATTTAGTTTCCTTTATTCATTTATTAGGTTTTTTTTGAATTGATTTCTAACTAACCATCATTAAAAGTAAACAATTTTAGAAAAATATTTTGATTTTGGATAACTTAAACATATTTATTATTATTTTTGGTCCAAAGTCACTTCCTTTAAAAAAAATTTTAATTTTCTTGAATTGTTTGCTAATTTTTATATGGACAAGTAAAAAAAACACAAAAAAATTTTAGGAAAGATTTAATTTTTTAAATATTTTTTCTTAATTTATTTTCTTTTCAATTTAAACAAAGCATTTTGGGTTAATAACTTATAATTATTAAGCAGAGACTGACTATTTCCTTGAATATATCTTTAACTTCTCTCCCCTTTCCAATTACTTTTTTTAAAAAAAATTCTAACATTTTCATTTAGGTCAAGAAAACTTAAAAATTTATTAAAAAAAAAATTTAAATTTTTTCCTTTCTGATCTTATTTCGTAATTTTTAAGATCTACGGTAAATTTTAAAAGTATACCTAATTAATTTATAAGATTTTAAAAAAATTTTTAATAATTTTTTATTATGAAGGATTTTGAAACTAACTCTCTTCTAAAATGAAACTTTTTTAAAAAATAATTGATTTGGGCAACCTAAAGTCTATCTCTTATTGTTTTTGTTCCCACGAAATAGATTTGAAATAAAATAATAATTTTAATTATTTGCCTATTGTGGTTAGTTGTGGTCAGTTGTAGTAACTTGTCTAGATAAAAAAGGATATAAATATTTTTAATAAGACGAAAAATAAAGAATAATTTGATTTTAACCAAAAAATTTTGTACAAAAGGGGAAAAAAAAATTTTTTTCATGTAATTTTTCATTTTTTTTTTTTTTTTTTTTTAAAAAATTTGTTTTATTTTCTTAATAAATATAATCGGAAAAGCAAAAATTAATTCTTTTTTAAAAAATTATAAGTATTTTAATCAATTTTTTTAAAAAAAGATTAATTTAGTATCCTTTATTCATTTATTAGGTTTTTTAATTGATTTCTAACTAACCATCATTAAAAGTAAACAATTTTAGAAAAATATTTTCATTTTGGTAACAAACACTATTTATTATTATTTTTTGTTCTCCAAAAACACTTGCTGTTAAAAAATTTAATTTTCTTGTATTTTTGCTAATTTTTTATGGACAAGTAAT
>JAHBCN010019745.1:0-15747 GCA_019359885.1 Listronotus oregonensis
TTTTTAAAGTGATGTTTCTCTCATATGGAACTATCTAGAGACAAGTTCTTTGCACAATAGACCTTAAAGTGGTAGAGAAAGAAATCCTACTATGCCAGTACCAGAATTCCGGAGAGAGGTAATACATGAAACTTGACGTTAATGTATCTGTCTCGCCACTAGGAAGGCGAATACTACAGTCAGGCTTAAGATGTCGGTGTCCAGAAAAAGTCCCTCGGCTAAAACATGAGCACCGAGTTCGTCGACTGCAGAATTTTGGAATTCTGTAATGTTTTCCGATAAAACTAGGACTTGTCTGGTAAGTAATAATCGCCAAATTCGTATAAGAACAGAACCAACAAGAGCTGCCCAACTTGCCCATGCTCGCACCGTGCCTTCCCTGTAGGAGGAAGTGCCATGTTTTGGGCAGGCATTATGTCTGAGGAGCGTACGGAATTAGTCCACGTTGAAGGCACAATGACTGGTACAAGATACATCAGGGATATCCTGCACCCTTACGTTAGACTGTGAAGTGGGACTGTTGGTGATAATTTTGTCCTAATGGATGATAATGCCCGACTTCATCGTACTAGAGCTGTTGATCACTATCTTAAAAGTGAAGGAATAAATCGTTTAGACTGGCCTGCTATGACATGAATTCTACAGAAAATGCTGCAGAAAGCTATTTACCAATAAAAATATTCAATCAAATATTAAAATATATAAGTATAGTAACAAAAAGCTGTTTGCAATGCATTTTTTGTTTACTATCTTAAACACTATCTTAAAAGTGAAGGAATAAATCGTTTAGTCTGGCCTGCTTGTCCCCTGACATGAACCCTATAGAAAATACTGCAGAAAGTTATTAAATTAACCAATAAAAATATTATATCAAATATTAAGATATATAAATATAGTAACAAAAAGCCGTTTGCAATGCATTTAGCTACTTTTTAATTAAATTACCTAAGAAGTAAAATCGCTAATAAATAAAAGCACTAATTTTGGCAAACTAAACATTCAATTTTATGTTCATCAAATACTTGATCAAATATGTGCTTTAGCTTTTCATCGTGCGTAAAAATGATAAGAGATAAGCTCTTTTAATACAATGCTGTAAACTATAAATGTATGTTTGTTGGTGTTTCCGGTAAATAACATACGTTACCAACAATAAATAAATATAACATATATGTTGATATTGTTAGCACACCTCAGCGAAACTGTCTATTGCTGTTAAAATATTTAATTAAATTTCTACAGGGTGCATCTTCTAAGACTTACAACAGCTATGCTTTTAAACCAAGAGAGATATAAAAAAAAATAAAAAGTGGTATTTATTGCTTAAGAACTGTTAATTATATAAATTTGGTAATCAATTTTTTTTTAAATGTAATTTAAAAAGTTACTCTACTTATTAAAACACCTAAAATATTACCTATAAAATAATCACATCAATGTCATTCTTAAAGCAAAGTAAATCATACTAGAGATAAAATATAAAAGCATTTTCATAATAGCATTTTCCATCTTATATTTTAAATATCAGAAGTATGTTTTGTGTTTGCCATAAGTATTATATATTGGATTAGCATCAACAAAGTACCTTTATAAACTATTCCAAATTGTAACAATTTTAAAATAGCCAATTAAAGGTTCGCAAATATTTCGTGTTTGTTTTCTTGAACATTACTTTATAAACTTTAATTTACTTGAATTTCCCGTTCTCTGATTGACATTTGAACAGCAAAATGGCGGCCTCTGTAATATTTTCTTTCGCGCATAGGAGAAGCGAGCTCTATTTCCCTTCCATATCTCTGGTGTAAATGTAATATAACTATTATTAATAATCAAACTGACGAAAAATTCTCCAAAACTTGCATCACGTTTTTGTTTAAAGTTAAATAAAGTTTTAGGTAAACGTTTTCGTTTCTTATATGTTACTTTGACAAAGATAAGCTATATTAAAGCTAAGTATTACAAGTGAACCTTTTATTACTTTAAGGTGCAGATAAACTAGTAACCTTACTTAAATTTATGATAATTTACTATATAAAATGATTCCATTAGCGGATACATGCTTGGTTTCCATGTTAAATCCATGAAAAGAGGTCCACTGCACACTTTTTATACTTCTTTGCTAACTTTTTAATGCTGTACATGAGATCACTTAAACTAAAAAATAATAATAAAAAACTATTTAATACTTAAAAAGAAACCCACATCGCTCAATGCATCTGATTTTGTATAGTTTTTCTAGTGATACATATATTGGGATCTTACAGATGGAAAAAAAATTTAACGGAGAAGGTTTTAGATCATTTTGTTGATAGGTATGATATGTTCGGTTTACGGTGCGGATTAAGTTTTTCGAATCTTTTAAAAAACTAAATTGTATATGTAAAATTTAACAGTGATATTAGTAGTGAAAACGAATCATATAAAGCAAAGAAATAAATAAAATTCCAATAAATCGTAAATTCGTAGGTATGATGTGATAAGTATAGTTTGTCCAAGCTAACATTTTTGTTTTGGCTTACATGTTCAAAAACAAAAATTACTAGGCTCAACGTCAAAATCAGCTGATTGGCGTAAATTACCCAGTAATGGATTAACGGCGCTTCAATTTTTGTATTAATTTTTTTTTGTGTTTAGGTGTGTTATTTAGTGTTTTAAAGTAATTAGTGAGATTAGAGATTACTCTGCAGTGTTTTTATTTTATTTTTATGTGGACTATTTGACATTTTTTATATTTAATAATTTATTTTATTTTGGACTAAGTTTTTATTTTTATTGGTTTTAAGAAAAAACCACTAGAATAGATATATTTTTTTTAATGTATAAATCACAATGATTACTGTATTTCCAGTTTGGAAAAGCTTCGAAACCCACTTCAGAGTTGTGATGAGTCGGAGGTAAGAGAATATAACCTAATAAATATTTTTTGAAAATTGATGCTATCAGAATAGTGATCTTGCAAAAGGCAAAATAACTCGTTTTAAGAGTATCATAATCTAAAAATACATCCTTAGATGTGCCAAATATTTTAAGATTTAAATATATTTATGAATGTATTTTTTAGGATCGCATAGTGGCAGTTGCTGACAATATAAGAAGCAAAATATGAAATTTATAAGGAACTTAGGCTTAATGGAAAAACCAAATGTGCAACGCATGAGAAAGAAATTTTCAAAAGGTTTTATGGAAAATGAAGATTTACGAGAAAATAAAAATCTTTGGGTGTTTCTCGATGAAACCTGGATCTTCTCGAACAGCTCTTTCCGCAGGTCTTGGCAGGATGACGATGTATATTTTAGTGGAAAGGTAAAACATTCTAATGACTAATTATACGCTAGAAAAAAAAGAACTTTCCTACACTTAAGGAAAAATTGAAGGGCCCATTTTTTTAAATCACAAGGTAAAGCACTTTTGCAATCCTCTAATAAAATTTTGTTTTGCCTTATAAATTATCACAGTTTTACAAAAAAGCTTCCTCTTGCAAACCGACAAGCTGTAGAAGACCTGTTTCTCTTTTAGGAATATTTTTACAGCTTCTGCTCCGAAGCATTAGCTGTCATAATTCCTTCTTTTTTATATCCCAATTAGAGCAAATTAAAAGTCTACTCGAGATGCATCCCTTTATTGTCCACTTCACATTTTCCACTTTTTCCGCCCCTTCATCTCTAGAGTTTTGAGACTACGAAATCTTATCAGTAATTTACATCTGACTTCACTCTAGACAGTCGTAGTATGTGAACACTTAGACTTTAAGCATAAGGGGTATCCTGAGAAAAATACACATATATGATAGATTCGGTAGATACCTCAGTTAGGGTCTCTTTCATACGTAGGACATATGATTAAACCTGTAGCTCTTAGACAACATTAAACCACAGAACACACTTGCTGCATTCTTATGAAACATTAAAGGATTTTTAAATTTAAAAAAACTAATGAAATACTTATAATTTCCTTAGACACATTATTCTACATGCTGGTTCAAAAAGGATTTGTTGATGGTGCCAGTAGAAGTTTTAAATCAAAAACAAAAACAGGAGATTACCATGGCGAGATGAAAGCTGAAAATTTTGAGAAGTGGGTTAGAGATGATCTACTACCCAATTTGAAAAGGCCTTCATTAGTCATTTTAGGTAATGCCAGCTACCATAGTAGGTTGTTAGAAAACTGGCCATATAGTGGCGGGAAGAAAGAAAATATAGTTAAATGATTAAAAAACCGAAATATTCCTTTTGCAAAATCGGCGACAAAATAGATTTTGTGGTGCTTGATTCAGCGCCTACCAAAGTCTCCCAAATCTTATGTCGTCGATGCTCTTATTCAGGAGGGTGGTCATCAAGTGCTGCGCTTGCATCCATATCATTGTGAATTCAATGCTTTTGAAATGGTATATATTTAAAAATAATAAGACATTCCCTTTTATGGGACCCACATTATTAGTATATTAATAAGGTAAATTGTAATAAAAATCATTTACAAGTTATCTTCTTTTTACTTTTTAGCTTTTCTTTATTAAACTACCTTACTGCTTTTAATAAAAAACTAAATATTAAATGACTATTTCATTTAAACACATTACATCAATGGCCAAAGTAGTTGCCAAAATGCTTGAACTCACAAGCATCCATTTACAGTCCAGCTGCTAAAACGCCAAACCTTCCACTTTGTCTGCTCTCTTATCTTAAAAGTGTCCAGACTAGTATCTGCTGCGTGCAGATTGCAAAAACCCCTGGTGGACACTGCCACTTCTAAAGCCTTAAACACGACCTTCCAACGTTTTTGATAAATTTATTTTATAAAATATAAGCATCTTATTGTGTTAATGATACTCTGAATAAATAAATGATTATTACTGTTTTGTTTTATTTATTTTATAATTTAATATAGGAAGCAGCTAATGAAGTTATATCAGATGAAATAAATCGACTTATCTTTAGGCATCTTTAAAAAATTGTAAATTTGCATAATAAGGGATATCAAACCATCCCTTATAGTAAGATATTTTATCAGGATATTTCAATTCAACTGTAAAGAGTTTGCCTGCAAAAATAACAAAACATAACATGTCTGTTTGATATTCAGAAATAGTGTACACTATTTTACATTTTTTTTACGTACCTAAGCGCTCTAATTGAAGGTGTATTTAAGGACTAAGTGTAAAATAGTGTAAACTTTTGCTAAATAACAAACAATAAATAACTATTAATCTGCACTAGATAGGCGAAAATGATAATTTTTAATAAAATACTATGGCCAAACATCAAGCTTTCACAATTTATGCAAATATATGAACGGCAAGAAAAAAATACTGATGAATTAAGTTATTGTAATCTAACAACAATTTTTTTAAGACATTAAAATTTTGAAACTCCCTTTCCTCAGTACGGTCCTGACTAAAATTCTTAAAAACTTAAATCTGAAAAACAAAATTTACTAATATGTAGGGATATTCGCATTGCCAACCTAAAAATGTTAGCTTGGACAAACTATACAAGCCAGACACTAGTCCTACTTAAACCTTTGAGTTTGTATTGATCTTATTTTATTTTTCTGTCGAGTAGGACCTTTTTAATTTAACTGGTTATTATTCTTTTGTTACGTTTTTTTTTAATTCTTTAGGGCTTTAGTGGAGCTTCTAAGTTAATATATTTTTTTAATAGGCTTATTATCATTTTAACCCACAAATACGTCATTATTTGCATTATTATTGGGGTAGAGGTAAGAAGTCATTTTTATGTTGTTGCTCTAATAACTATTGCATTTTCTAAAATGTACAGTATCAGTATCTGCATGTTTCAGTACGTGTACTGATGGGGAAAGCAAGACCAAGACCAAGAACAGGCTAGTCTTAGTCTTGCAAGCCTGGTCTTGGTCTTGGTCTTGAAAAGAAGATCTTGGTCTTGGTCTTGGTCTTGCTGCAAGAGTCTTGCTGGTCTTGCTTTTTTTGATAGTAATAATTTAAACTAAGGCAATCTTAGTAAAAAGTTTGTACAAATACATTATAAACATTCTACATACAATAGTGTGACATACTTGATATCTCCGAAACCGTTTATGATAGTAAAAAACTGAACATTCAAAAATTATAGATAAAAAGGGCGTATAATAAAAAATATTACTGGCTTTGTCGGACTATTAAGTCTTGATCTCATTTTTTTTAAACATGCTATTGAATTTACTAGTTATTGTTGTTAGAGAACTGTATAAAAAAACTAAGTAATCGAGTTAATTATTATTTTAATAAAGAAACCTGTTACTCATTAAATATTTGGTTTGTTTGGCAGTTGTCGACATATTTTTAGTCAAGCCTGTATAAAATCCCTCTATACCTATATTGAATATGAAAATTGAATATTATAATATAAAAAAAAGAGTCGCAGAAGTGCAAGAGTCTTGCAGGTCGGTCTTGGTCTTGCGTAGTCCTGCACCCCTCGGTCGTGGTCTTGGTCTTGGTCTTGGTGCAAGACCAAGGCCGATAGACTAAGACCGGTCTCGCTCATCACTAAGTACGTGAACATCATTGATGAGATATGGGTTAATAAAAAAATCCAGCACCCTTGGTACTTAGTTAGGTACTTAAGGCTTTATACAGGTTTTCGTGTGCTGTCGTAAAGGTAAAAAATGGAGTACACTGTGTAGTGACTTAAATACAATTTAGTTATCGATATACCGTTTTTTATATTTATTACACACACATTAATAAATTTTTTTAGCAAATGCAAATTATTTACATCTAAATTCTATACTTTTTATCGACTAATAAGTTTTATAACTTCAATAATTACATAACTTGTAGATTAGAATCAATAAATTACCGACCAATATCTCGCCTTGCCAGTTAATAATTGAACTTTAATACGTTCATAATGACGTTCGCTTCTAACCCACTATATTAAAAATAACTTTTAATGCGGTTAATATATTTTTGTTTGTTAGTGATAACCTACACCCCACATGTCTTGATCCGATATTGTTTTTAAGTGAATAAATTATTGAAGTTAAAAAAATTTATTGTTTTTTTAAAAAATAAAGGATTATTACTTTGGCGGAATTTTTAAAACAAAAATTTTTCAAAAAAACCCAATATGTTAACTTTTAAAAGAAGTTTTTTTTTCTTTATAATATTTTTTTAAATTTTTTTTCTTTCTAAAGAATATGGATTTTTAAAATATATATATATATATATATATATATATATATTATAATTAATATATTAAATAATAAATTTAATAATATAATTTTAAAAATTAAAATTTTTAAAAAAAAAAATTTGGAATTTAAAATTTTAAAAAATTTAAATTTTTTTAAAATTTTTTTTTTAAATTTTTAAAATTTTAATATTTAAATTTTTAATAATTTTATTTTTTTTAAAAATATATATATATATATAAAAAATAAGGAGGAGGAAATTTTGGCCGCCAGAAACAACAAAGGTACTAAATTTCTTGGGAGTGGGAGGGCTAATTAAAGGAAAACTTTATTTTTTAACTTTTAAAATATTTATTTTTTTCCTCGGTCTACAATATTAAAAAAAAAAAAAACATACAATCAAAAAAAGGCAAATCTTTAATTTTAGGTATACTTACAACTAAATGCATTTTTAGAAGTTGATAAATCAACAACATATTTTACAATTTGGAAAGGATATCATTTAGTTTTTTTAAAAAATTTTTTAATGTTTCTTAATAATTAAGCTGATATTTTTAAAATATTTTAATTGTTGTTAAATTAAGCTAGTACAGAATGCCATACACTAACATATACACCCATAAAACACACTAACCCCAGGGACGTAATGGTTTTCGCCTCCCATACACACGCACACACACACAAACACTTACCCTTTGGGACAGATAAGGGTATACCCCCCAAAACACAAGACATACAGCACATACACACATGCTCTTTGTGAAATGGGTCGGGTCATTAAAAACACTACATATTTACTGTTTAATTTTTTTCCATCACTAATTTTTCAACTTTGATATTACTAAATTCAGTCATAAGAAAATTTTCTTCCAGTTAAGTTAACAATATCTTAACTTTAACCTAGATATGCCCGGACTTTATACTCGCATTCCAAAAAATAACAACTAAATAAATGCATATTAAATTAAAAAAAGGGAAAAAAACCCTGAAACGAATAAAGTGGTATAGAAATCCATCCATTCTGTACTAGTCTTAAAAAACAATTAAAATATTTTAAAATGTATCAGCTTAATTTTAAGAAACATTAATATGAATTTTTCAAAAAGTAAATGATATCCTGTTACCATACATTGTAAAACTCAGCTGTTGTTGATGTTACCAACCTAAATAATGCATTTAGTTGTAAGTATTATATATATATATATATATATATATATATATATATATATATATATATATATATATATATATATATATATATATATATATATATATATATATATATATATATATATATATATATATATATATATATATATATATTTATATATTTATATATTTATATATTATTTGGTTTAATTTCTTGGAATAGGTTCTAACATAAAAATTACAATATAACATTTTGATTTTATTTGTTTTGACGTTTCGCCTTCATTTTCGAGGCATTATCAAAAATTTTTTCTTATTCTATTCTACAAACAAAAAACAAAAAATAAAAAATACAATACAATTATGGTACAAACGGTACATATACAGTTAGAAAACTTAATATTAAAAAATAGCCACTCACATGCTTCGACAAAATACATATTAATGGTCGATAGTGGAGCTCAAAACAAGTCAAAAAGTTCATATGATATATGTGTCAAAACTAGACAGATTTTTGTTTAAGTGATATCAAAGTTATAAAATTTGGTAGCAATTATTTCTAAAACGCTTGACAATTGGCAATTTTCGTGCTAATTGCTCATCGGTAGATTCATTGGCTTATAAGAAAAAATACGTGGTTAATGTCAGTGTGCAATTAAAAATAATAATAATAATACTAATGTATCTCCCGGTTAAACATTTAAAAAACAATTGGCAACAGCGCTGCAGTTCGTCAAGTCAGTAGTCACTTTGTGTTATGCCTAGTCGCTGCGGTATTTTTGTCCGTTTTTTATTTCGTGCCTTGAAGTTCAAAATAATGTTTTCAAACCGGAAATATGCCGATATGGGAATAATTTACCAAAGAGTTTTCGAAACGGGATGTGTGCAACCAAAAAATCCTGGGAGGTCATATGTAACTGTGGAACCAAGAAAATCCTGGAACTAGTACGGGGTCATTAGGCCGCGAAGTAAACGTATCACATACCAAAATTTACAGCTGTTTCTTTTTTTTTTTTTAAATTAGAGACATTCTAGTTTTCAAGCAAAATGAAAAAGTGCTGTTTTAAAACTAAAAAATTTGTGTGTAAAAAGTGTAAATATGTAAAACCTCGCTAAAAACGTTCAAAGTTCGACTCGATGAGTGATGAAGTGGGCGCGCTGTTGCAAATTTTTTTAATTTTAAAAGGCCAAATTTCAAAAACAATTAACTTTTGACCCATGTGTTTTTGGCTTTTTTGCCTTGTATTGCCTACTTTTTACATCCTGTATAAACTGCACCTGGCTTAACTTCCGGTAGTTTTTACGGTAAAGGTCACGTTAATTCTGGCATATACTTATGTTAAATAGTTGACGGCTAATTCTGCTTCCAGTATTCTTTGCGGTGTAGGTATAATACTCGAAGACCTCGATAAACGTGTTTTTTTATGTACTCTGGGGAGAAATGATCAATAGAAGTCGACTTTCTTACTATCTACAAGAAAAATGATGATAACTAGGGACCGGACATCGATAAAAAACCATTACAATTTCGAGCTTAAAATGATATAGAATATACCAAATAAAAATGCAATAAACTTCCTTTGGTATTTAAGGTTTTTATTTTGGTATTTTTATTCGGTGTGATTTCTACTAGAATAATACATAAGACGTGGCAATAGTAAAAAATTCAGAAGAGTTTTTGCAACAACAAAAGAATTAAACTATGATATTTTATAATGCGTTTATATAAATTATATAAAATAAATTAAAATTAAAATAGACTTTTTGTCTATATAAATTTGCAAATAGTTGATTGCACCACTATTAGGGTTCTTATTTATGCAATTAACCCCACAAACATAGTTTTGTTGGTGGTAATGCAACTCTCCAAGTGCAGTACGAAAACTCTCCGGGAAGATTTGTTGTGAACTAAAAACCAGTTCCGTTACATAGGGTAAATCACAGGGTACCTTAATCATATTATATATGTGCCAAAATAATTTGTTATATTTAAACAGGTGTAAGTCGCTTACAGGCAAATAAATAACGAGTACAAGTAAAAAAAATGAAGTTGGAGTGGCTCCTTCCATATTCTACTTTTTTATTTGAAAGTGAAAGAGGTGTATCTTAAGTGTGGTAAGAGGGAGTTTGTTCAGACGGGACTTAAATATTTGGAGACTAATGGAAGAAGGAAAACCTTTTGCGGGTAGCAGTTTCCATAGTCTAGACATTCTAGAAATGAAGGAACTACGAAAGCAGGAAGTTCAGGGCCTCTCTAGTTAAACTTTAAAAGGATGCATAAAAGTTGCACCAAGTGTTGCTCCGTTGGGAGCTGCCAGAGGCGGTATTATACTGGAACTCCTCTGAGCAGAAGCCGTAAAATACCTAAAGAAGAGCGAAAGATCCTCTACAGCTCGTCGGTGGGCAAGAGGGCGAAGCTTTTCTGTGAGCGTAGGATTATTTATAAGATGAACAGCTTTTCTCTAAATAAGTTGTAGGAGACGCCATTCCACCGACATAAAAACACTATTCTAAAGAAGGTCTAATTTGGGATACATACAGAGTATACAGATTGGAAGATGAAAAATACTTTCTGGCTCGAAAGAGGAAACCAAGCTTTTTTGAAGCTGAGGCTATGGATGTAATGACTCTTTGTTCTGCAAAGCTTTGTCGCTCATATGTAACGGATGAGCATTGATAGATTTTTTCGCGACAGCGTACCTGCATGTGTTTTGGAGGCATTAAACTCTACAATATGTTTGGCGCCCCAATCCAAAATAACTTTAAGGTTTTGTGAGAGAGACATCCGCATTGACCTACGCTTGGTTTTCAAATTAGGCTTATTGACTGGCTTAAGAAATTGTGCAGTTGTTGTTGAGTTTGGTGCAGAATTTGTAATTCTAAATTTATTTGTACAAAACCATATCAAATCGAGCAACATGTTAAAGGTCCACAACATTTAGAAAATATGCAAAGTTTTTCGGGGGCATCCAAATCTACAGAACGAGAACATTATGTATCAAACGCAGACTTCTGCATGGATTTGTGTAAAAATTTTATTGCAGCTGATATTCTTCTTCATAAAATAAATTATCAGTCCACGAGGACATTTTTAAAAAAATACTACCACAGAAAAGTACCAGACGAATCAACTCTGCATAAAACTATGTTGATAAGGTCTATTTAAAAACTATGGACAAAATACGACACAGTCTTAAAGGAAAAAAGTTATGGTTTAGTGTCGATGAAACCACTGATATCAAGGGAAGATATGTTGCTAATATTATAGTTGCACCTTTAAGTTATCACGAACCTGAAAACTCATATTTAATTAACAGTAAATTTCTTTCTAAAATCAATAGTAAGATAATAACAAAATCTGTAGTAGAAAGTATTACTTTACTACTGTCAGTCACTAGTATTCAGAA
Organism: Listronotus oregonensis; assembly: GCA_019359885.1. Classification (NCBI taxonomy): domain Eukaryota; kingdom Metazoa; phylum Arthropoda; class Insecta; order Coleoptera; family Curculionidae; genus Listronotus; species Listronotus oregonensis. The sequence continues at coordinate 11,703 of JAHBCN010019745.1, forward strand.
AAGTGGCGTTTTGTTTCTTTCGGATAGTGCTGCATATATGCTGAATGCAGGACGACAGTTAAAAGAACATTTTCCCAAATTGTAAATATGTTCTATAGTTTTGTAAAAAGGCAAGTAAAAAAAGTAAAGAAGTTATAAATGCATCAAATGTTAAATCTGATTTAAAATTTATTTTTGAAAATTTTAGATAACTTCCGGATGTGATTGAACAGTTATAAAAACAAAATGTCAACCTAGTGCCTTTATTTCATGTATTTCAAATAACTATAGACAAGCTTAAATCTGTTCCCAAAAAAAATAGTGACAAAATTTTATGTACAAAAAAATCTTGGAAAAAAATCTAGGATTTTTGGTTATAAAACATATTTTTGAGGCACTACAAAATAAAAGAACTGACTTGTAAAATAATTTTCGATTTACTCCAGTTACAATCTGTGATGTCGAAAGGAGCTTTTTAGACTAAGAGATATTTTAAATTATAAAAGAACCAATTTTTACCGAAACCAACTTTAAAAAGACGTTAGTTATATCATGTAATGCAAATAAATTGTAAAACACTTCTGTTATGTTTTTATTTCAGATTTTTTAAAATTTATTTATAATTAATATATCCTTAATACGCACGCCAATGAATTTACCAGACATAAAAAAAGTATAGGGAACAAGTTCGTTAATAACATTTTACCCATCTTGGATTTTGTAAAAAGTAAATACTTTCTAAACACTTCCGATCATGGTGATACAGGGTTTAACATAAGGGTCTTATTAGAAATGTAGTTATTTTGTTTGGTTGTAAATAGAGCGTTGACTTAGATATTTTAATGAAGTTTGGCATACATGTACTATGTATCGGGAGGCATTTTTAGTGAACCACATTTTTCTTAGTTTCACCAGTGGCGTTCGTACGGAATTTGACCTGCTTATTTTGGCAGACATTGGTGGTACGCCACTGATTTTTCTCAATTTTTTTTTTAATCCCCAAAGTAAAGTTGATCACTTGATTTTTTTTATTCTGATGCACGGTTTTCGCTTAAAAAAATAAAAACTGTTTCTAAGCATGATCATAACAATATCGGTAAATGATATTACCATGCATGCATAGAAATATCTAGATTTAGTGTTTCTAGGTGAAAACCGTGCATCGGACTTTTGTTATTTTTATTTCTATTTTTTATTTAAAATTTTTCTTTAGTTCGACAAACGGTTTCTACATAGAAAAATGAAATTAAGATATTTTCGCATGGTGATATTGTTTACCGATATTATTATGATTATGCAAAAAACGGTTTTTTTTTTTAGCGAAAGCCATGCATCAATTTGAAAAAATCAAGTGATTAACTTTGCTTAAAAATGATTGGGGATTTTAAAAATATTTTTTTATTTTAAGAGAAATAAGTGGCGTACCATCAATGTCTGCCAAAATAGGCAGGACAAATTCCGTACGAACGCCACTGGTGAAAATAAAAAAAATGTGGTACACAAAATGCCTCTTGATATATAGTACATGTATGCCAAATTTAATAAAAATATCTGAAGTGGTATTACAGATATTAATAATAAATGATTTTTTTTAAACTTTACCGCCCTGCATCTCAAAAGTTATGATGTTTAGGACATACGTTCATATAAAGTTTTTCTTAAAATGGACCCAAAATCGCTTACATAAATATTGACATTCAATTAGAAAACACCCTGTATAATAAGAAATGTAATGCAGAGGATGCTGTTTGGCTCTTTATCCAGATTCATAAACCTGCCAAACCTTTTTCATATCATTTAAACTTAGTAAAATTAATACTGGATAACACTTTCATCGCTATCAGCTTTAATGAAGTTTAACCTTAATAAAATGGTATTCATTTTATCAAGGTTAAACTTACAGCTAATGCCATTTCCAGCAATGCAAATTATTGATAGAAATGACTATCACGGAGTTTTATTAAATTAAATAGGTTACAGAATCGATATATACTTAATGAAAGTGTATCTGAACCACTACTTTAAAAAAACTTACTGTTAACTATGACTAATTTATTTAAACATGTTATACATAAATTATGCAGGCATGTTTCGATACACGGTAGCTTTAACGGTGTTTTCTTGTTTCGTACACTCGCGTTTCGTACCCTTCAGACATTTATCTTAAATATTCTCGTTTCGTACACCGAATTATTTAATTAATTTTATGCTTCTCGTTTTGTACACCGATCATTGTGACCACACAAATAACCAGTCAAAGAAATTAGTCTAGTCGTGAAGTACTCGGTTTTGACGCCAAGCGCGTAACCAAAAGTGTCGCACAGAGGCCCATTTTTAGCGTTAAATTAAAATTATAAATAAGGTAGATAGAACTCCGAAAGTTAGGACTTTTTATCGAAAATTTCCTCCTTTTCAATGATCTTTTTTGCAATTTCCTCTATCTCTTATGGTTTTTAAGTTATCATCAAAAATGGAAATTGTTCTTTTTATTTCATTTTTTTGTTAATAACAATTGCAATTTTTATTGGCAGAAAAAATCCTTAAAACGCCTTTCTCAGATTTGCATTCCGCCTCGAATGAGCTATCGCTCATATTTTTCGAAGCCTTCAAACTATTTTTTGCAGAAAACACACATAAACGAGAAGCATAAAATTGATTTAATTCAGGGTACGAAACGAGAATATTTTAGGTAAATTTCTGAAGTGTACGAAACGCGAGTGTACGAAACAAGAATAAATCGCTTAAACAATGTAAATGACAATCTTAGGTTTGTTCCAACAAGCATCCGGTATCGTTTCGAAATCGTTTTTGAACTGATTTTTGGTGCGCTTCGACGCATGCGCGGACTTAAAATAGTTTCGTAACGGTACGAAAAGTAACAAAAATTGGATGGCTTTGCGGATCGTTTTCGGATCGTTTTCGGACTTAAATCAAAAGTCTTTAAATTTTTTGCTTTGAAAATATAACCCTACTTTTCCACTTATTATTTTTGTGATCAAAGTTAGCAAATATTACTCATAATATCGTCACTCATCTTTAAAGATAATTAAATTTAATGATGTGCTTAGGAGGTGTAAAAAATAATGCTTTTGAATAATTAAACAAGCGAGGAAATAGAAAATGCTAAAGCACATTGACGCTAGTGCTAAATAAGTTAGGATTATGCAGAAAAATTAAATTAAGTTAAAATAAGTTAAAGTCACACAAGAGAAGATAAACATTATGTGATCAAATGGTTTAATTATACCATAATTAAAATTAAGTTAAGCTAAGTAATTTTAAAAAGATAACCAACTTTTAACTTTCTTAACTTATTTTATTTTTTTAAACTTACCATAAAATGAAATAAACGTTTGCTTTTTAAAAGAATTAAACTCCCACACAATAACATCATAAAATAGGCTTACAGAAACTCGTCTTTCCCATGCGTTATAAAAATTTAACAAAATTATATATTTTTAGACAAATATTTATTTAAGAAGTTAACAAATTACCGGACAACTGCCAGAGAGTGCACCAATAAAATAGAAATCACGAAAACCCATTAACAGTGATTTGCCCTACGTATGCTAAATTTTATTGTTATTTTTAAACTGATTTGCATGTTTTTAACAAATGTCTTAATCTATATTAACTTAATTTTTGTTAACTTAACTAACTAACCCTTTGCATAATCCCTACCTTAACAGTAAACATATGAAGATGAAATATGAAAAAATAAACATGAAACAACTCTTAAAAAACAAAATCCAGTGCCAAGATGCTTAACGCGCAAGTCAACCCAAACAGTTTTCAATTTAGGCCATGTATCGGAATTACCGTTCTGAAACCTAACATAAACGATCCAAGTTTTGGGTACACAAACAGATCGTCGATAACAGCAGCTCTGTTGGAAGCACTGGATCGTCCGATAACCGTCACGCTCTGTTTGGGAAAGCACTTTAATCACTGGGGCATGAGCGTGATCGTTCGGGGACGATTTTTTTCTGTTGGAACAAACTCTTTTTTTAAATTACCCTTTTATATTAATGGAAATACCTTGTTTATTGATAAGAAAAACTAAATG
>JAHBCN010019746.1:2500-15660 GCA_019359885.1 Listronotus oregonensis
TTAAGGTTTTTTTTTCACAAAAAAATTTTTGATTCTTTTCAATTTAATTTCTTTTATTTTTCTTAAGGGGAAAAAGTTTTAAACCCCAATCGCAGAGCGTTAATACCAAACGTGTTTCCAAAAAAGAATGAATTTGGATTATATAGGCAAAATTCCCGGGGGGTTTTTGGAAACCCCAAATTTTTTTCAGGAAAAAAAGTTTCAAAAAAAAAAAAAAAAGGAAAAAAAATTATGCTTGGTTTTTTACCCAAAAATGATGAGTAATAAATGACAAACTATTGGAAAACCCCTTTGAAATTAATAAATTTGTTCAGTCAATGAAGGGGAAAAAACTGTATATAAATCTGTACAGTTGCCCTTTTTGGGGCAATTCTTAGGTTTTGGGGGTAAATTGGAAATTTTTTTTTGGGTTAAAAAAAAAGATTGCCTTGTAATTTTAAAAAATGGTTTTTAAAATTTTTTAAAAAAAAGGGGTTTTAGATAAAAAAGCCCAAAAAACCCCCTTTTTTAGCTCCCCAAATTTAAAAAACCTTTTTTTTCGCGGGTTCACTTAAAATGGGCGGAAATTGTTTCCCTTACTGGGGAATAATACTTTTTTTTTCATTCATTCATTCATTTATGAAAGGAAAAAACCCCCACCTTTTTGTATATAAATTTTGGGGGGCCTTCCCCAAATTTTTAAAAGGGGAGGAATCCCAGGAAAAGGCCCCTTCGTTAAAAAAAAGCCCCCCCAAAAATGAAAATAACTGTCAGAGTTGGCCCCCCGATTTGGGGCAATAACAAAATTCCACGAAATAATTTAATGTGTTCCACTTGCACACTGATAAATCATTTTAAGTTACCCCCCAAAAATTTTACTTTTATGAGAGCCAATCCAATTTTTGGATTGAAAAAAACCTTTTTTTTTAGTGATTGGGGGTTTATTAAATTTTGATAAAATTTTAAAATTTTTTTGTTTTTATCTTTAAAATCGTAAAAAAATGAAGGGGTTTTTATGGTTTTTTTTTAAACCAAGGGTTTAAAATACCCGTCTTTTTTAATTTGGGGATTTTTTATTTTTAAATTAGGTGTTTTATAAGACGAACGTTAAAAACCGAATAAATAATTTTCAATTATGAAAATTAGAAAAAAAATTTTCCCCATGGAAATATTGGGGGAAGAAAAAGGCAATCTTAACCTTTTCCTTTTAGATTTTTTCCAAATGTTTGTGTATTTTTTTGGATTATTAAAAAAAAAAAAAAGGTTTACATTTAAATACTTTTATTTTTTTTTAATAATTTTTTTCCTTTTTTAAAGGGGTTAAATTTTGATTACTGGGAAGGAAAATTTTTAAATTTTTCAGGTCCCTCTAATTGAATGAAAAATTACAATTTTATGTTAAAGTTCCTTTTTCTTTTTCTTTATTTGTTTTTTAAAGGTTGTCCCTCCTTTTCCCCAAAATTTTAGCGGGGTTTTTTGGGGCCCCTGATTCGAATCAAAAAAAAAAAATTTAAAAATTTTTTCTTTTCGAGATATTCATCATCAAAATTAAAAATCAAACAAACCCTTTTTTTTAACTTTCCCCTTTCCTTTTTTTTTTTTTTTCCCCCTTTTGGCGCACAATATTTCACAAACCCTTTTTAAAACCCCTTTTTTTATTTTTTTTTCCCCTTTTTACTTTTTTATTTTTTGAAAAAACCCCGGGGAACCCCAAAAAGTTCAAATTTACTGGAAAAAAGATGTAAAATAAATAAAAATAAAGGTTTAAAAAAAAGGTGTTTATAAAATATTTTTTATTTTGGGGCAAAAAAAAAAAGGAATGGGAAAAAAGGGAAATATAGTGAAAATGAAAGGTTTAAATTTTTTAAATTTTTGATGATAAGTCTGGAAAAAACAAACGTTAAAAAGTTTGTAATGGGGTTAAAAAACCCCTTTTTTCCCCGGAAAATCGAGGGGGCCTTTTCTAGACAATACCTTTGTTTAAAAAAAAATTTGGGGTTTTTTGGTTTCTTAATCTTGCATTCCCCTTTTGTTGACATTCTGTACACACAAAATATTTAACTTTATTTCCCTTTTATAATTTTAAAAGGTTACAAAAATTTTTAACCCCTTATTCTGTCTCGAAAGTTTGTTTTTATAAAAAAAATATGTCAAAAAGGGTTAAAAATAAATTTTAAAAATTTTTTTAAATTAAAAAGAATCAGGTTAGATTAAAACCCATTTACACTATTTTGCCCTTTTTTTATCAAAAAATTTTGAAAATTTTAAAAATACTATTTTAAAAGTTTGAAATTTTTTTTTAAAAAAATTTTTTTTATTTTTTTTAAAAATTTTTACCTTTAAAAAAAGAAGGCAGTAAAGGGCCCATTTTTTCCCCAATTATATCAGATATAAAACCCCTATTCCCTTTTTAAATATTCTATAGTAGTATCCTTTAATAACAAAAAATTTTTTTTGCAAAAAAAAAAAAAAACAGTGAATGTTGGGGAAATTTACATTTGATGATGTCAATTTTTTTTGATAGTAACAAAAATTTAAAAAACCCGGGCCCCCCCCTACTATTCATTGCGCAATTTTCCCGGGGAACCCCCCCTTCCCGCCCCCCCACGCCTGGACAATTTTGTTCTACAGTATTGGGGGTTTCCCTACACCTTTTAAATTCCCCGGTCCCTTCATTTTTTTGGGGAAATAAAAAAAAAGGTCGCCCCTTTTTTAAAATTTTGGGGAAAAACCCATTAATGTAAGGTTTTTTTGAAAAAAGGGTTTTAAATTTTATTTTTTTATAATAAGACCTTTTCAAAAGTTCAAGATTCCGAAGGTTTTTTTCCCCCCTTTTTTTTCGTTTTTTTTTAAAAAAATTTTTTTCCCATCTGCATTTTTTTTCCGTTTAGCCATATCTATCCAGTGTGAAATGTCATGAATTTTTCGACCCCGGCGTTTTTTTGAAAAAAATTTGGTGTTGCGAAAAAAAAGGGAAAAAATATTTTTTTTGATTTTGAGATGACTTTTTTTTTTTTTCTAAACATTAATTCTCTAATTCGTATATTTTGGTAGATATTCGGAAAAATTTATTTGGGACTTTGGGGGAACCCCTTTTTAGCGGGGTTCCCCGCCGGGCACCGGATAAAGTCGCTCGAAAAAATCCGCGAAGACCCAAAAAAGCTGTACCAAAAGGGGTTCGCGTTCTTCGGGGAAAACCTTTTTGGAAGGGGGGGAAAAAAATTGACCAAGGTGTCCCCGGGCTCAAATTTAATGGGGAAAATACTGGCCTAACAAAAATTTTTTTATCCTTATGTTTTTTGGGCCCTTTAGGGGGTTTTTTTTGAATTTCGTCGATTTTTAAAAAACCCATAACTTTCTTTTTTTAAAAAAGATAATTAATTTTGATAAAAAATTTTTTCAGGACTTTTTTTCCCCAGAATTTATTAAGGCAGATTTTTTACAGGGCGTTTAGATTTTTTTTCCCTTTTAAAAACATTTTTTTTTTTGGACCACTCTATATATTAAAGGTTTTAAAAAAGCCGAAAATTTCCAAATTTTTTTTGTATCATTTGTTATGTTTATCTTAAAAAAACCCTAGCAGTATTACGATTTAAAAAAATTTAAAAAATGTGCCTACAGAAATCAACATTGCCATGACTAATAAAAAAAGGAAATTTTAACACGGGTTAATGCTAACATGTTATGATTAATTTATCGGAAATTCTAAAATATTCGTGCATTATCTGATAATTCTACCCTTCGTTTTCAAAAATACCTAACAATTTTCTAAAAAGCAAAACGTCACAATACCTCTTTATTTATACCTTTCATTTTGTCTCTAACAACCTATTTATCAAGGACCCTTTTACTATTAAGATAATTGCTTAACACTTGTTATCAGTCAAACCCTCCTAACTTCCTAAGTAATAACAACGTCTGTCGAGCAATCCCAAAAATAATAATCACGAAAAAGTGTAATCAAAAGACGACCATCATCCCGTCTTGTTAATGTTTATTGTTTCGTTCTGTCGCAGTTACAAATCAGAGCAGATTAAATTTAGAGCATGCAATAGAGCCACTTTATTATGTTTTCTGGATCTCTTAATTGGTCCGTGCCGCTAACATTATGCCGTTATGTGAGGGATAAATCTGACTCCGGCTCGGCAAAACGCGGGCCCGAACGTTTTCGTCGTTTGATAATGAAAAAAAAGGGTTAAAGCGACTCAATAGTGCTATAACTATCCCTTTTTAAACCCCCAAAAAACCATTATGACAACTAGCCCCAAACGGTTGATTGTTATGAGTCAGTCGTTAATTTTGATGACTCACATAATTAAATCATAAAAATGTTTTTTTGTCATGCAGCTTTTTAAGGGTACTTATTTTTAGTTTAAAAAATTTACTTAAATAGCCAAGTTTAAGGCCAATAAACAATCAAACTTAACATGGATGTCTGAAGAAAAGGTGCCATTCTGTCCCCAACTTAAAAAAAAGGAAAGATCCCTTTTTTTACTTATTCATACGTTTATAAATTTATACACTGACTAATCACAAAATCTCGAAAACTACTTGACCGATGAAGATAATTTTTTGGCGGGGAAGAGATTACAAGTATGGTTTTTTTTAACTTTAATTTTTGATTTCTTGACCCCAATAAAAAAATTACAACCTGGTGGAAAATACCCATAAATAGGTTGCCTAAAAAATATCTATTGTGGGCACCGCCCTTTTAAAAAAGGAAAAGGGTCCTGATTACCTACTTTTAATGGTTTAGGTTGAAAGAAAGTCCCCCTTTCAAACCACTGATGAACTAAGACGAAAAGATTCTTTATATTAAAAAAACCCGAATTTTTTTTTTTTTTAAAATTTGGGGGCAGTCCACGAAGGCTGATGCCTAAGTACTAACGTACCGGGGGGTCTTCAGTGGGGTGAGGGGGTTTGTTCACAGGGGGGTTAAATTTTTTTGGGGTTTGGGGGGAAAGGAAAAAAATTCGGGGCAGCAGGTTCCATAGTCTTGACATTAGGAATAAAGGAAGGGGAAAAAAGGGGGGAATTCGGGGGCCCTCTAACTGAACTGTAAAAGGATGCCCCAAAAAATTTCACTACGTGTTGCTTTGGAGCTTTTAGAAAAAGGAATAATGGCCAATTCCCCCGAAAAGCCGTGAAAATACCTTTTAGAAGAGCAAGAAAACCCCCACAGCTCGACGAAAAGGGAAAAAAAGCCTTTTTTTGAGCGTTGGATCATTAATAAGACGAACAGCTCTTTTTTTTAATGGAGTCCAGAAGGCCCCGTCTTGTAGAGGACCCCTTTCCCCAAGGGAACAATATTCCAAAAAAGGGGCTGATTTGGGAACCCTAAGAAAATCAGATTGGAAGAAGAAAATATTTTTTGGGGGCGAAAGAGGGGAACCAATCTTTTTTAAAATGCCGAAGCTTTTTGGGTGAAATGTGTTTGGCCCCTTGAGGTTATTCTCAAAAAAAACGCCGACAGATTAAACGATCTTTTTTTTTGCAAAAAAATTTGGGCCCCTCATATGTAAGGGATGAGCATTGGCAGACTTTTTGCGAAAAAGGAACATGACTTGTTTTTGAGGCATTAAACTGAAACGATTTTTGGCGCCCCAATCCAAGATAAGTTTAAGGTCTTGTGAAAGAGATATCTGCATTGACCTGCGCTTGTTTTCAAAATAAAAAATTTGGTGGTTTTTAAAAATTGAATACTAGAGTGGAGGGGGCTATCGTCAGCAAAATTTTAAAGGGATTGATTGTGGAAAGAGAAGATCGGAAGTGTAGAAGAAAAAAACGTGGATGCCGGGGCCGGGGCCCCTTTCCCCCCAGGGAATTTTAAAAATTTTGGGAAGTTTTTGGGGAAGACCATCTAACCCAATGTATACGTCGAAGAAAGGAAAAGAAAACCCAAAAACTGGTTTTGGGGGGAAAACCGTAAAGAAGGAAAATTTTTTAAGAAGCCCATCATGCCAGACCTGATCAAAATTTGGATATGTCAAGGCAACGACTGGGATTCACCAAGCCGGGGGCCCTTAGAGGTCGAAAAAAAATCCCTGTGGATCTACTGTGACGGAATCCTATTGTCTGTCATGTAAGATCTTATGTTTTTCCAGATACTTTAAGATTTGGGAATTAATGAATTTTTTTCCTTACCTTGCAAACAACTGAAAGAGGAGATAGGGGTCTATGTTAGAAGGAGACTTTTGGTTTTTTTGGGGACAGGTTCCACGTGGGTTTCAACCCCCGGGAAAATGCCTGTGTCGTAAGAGATTCGAAAAGGCGGTTAAGATGGGTGCAAGCTCGGGAGCATTTTTTTTAAGACGATTGCTGGTATCCATCCCCCCCAAAATTTTTTAGTTTAAAGAAGAAAGAATACGCTTGATCTGTTTGTTTTTAAAATTATTCGGACATTTTATGAGAAACGAACAACTGTTGGAAGAAAGTTAAAATGGAGGAAAAACATAAATTGGGCAAAATTGTTTCAAATAGTTCTTTTTTTCCTTTTGGGGAGGTGGAACAATTCCATCTTCAGAGATTAGGGGGAAAAAGAATTTGAAAAAAGTTCTGACTAATATTTTGGCAAAGGACCATTTGAGCAAAGAGAACTTTATGTTTTATTCATTGTTAAAACTTTTTTTGCATCTGAGATGGTCTGATTATACTGTTTTTTGCTTCGTGCTACCTGTCGTTTTTGGGGGGCTGGGGTTTTGAAAAACTTTTGTGGGCTTAAAATTTTTAAAATCTGGCTTTGCCCGGATTTAAAAAACGGTTTTGATTTAAAGAGGGGTCCTTTTTTGAATATGGGGCTCAATGCCAGTTGAATTGTTTCGGGAATTTGTTTATTTTTCCCAAGGATCGTGATAAAAACAGGTAGGTTTCCCCAAGGGAGCTGGCAAAGAAATTTTAGACCATCCCAGTCGGCCGAATTTTAGTGCCAGATGGTTCGTGGCGGCATGTTTCAGTTGCCTCAAAATGAGTGGAAAAAGGGGGACCAAACCATGGTCAGAGCGACCAAGGGGGAGCAGTTACTGATGCTTGTTTGGGGGGAAAAAAAGAAGAGAGGGGGGGGTTAAATTAGGGGGGGAACCCCCGGGGGAAGAGGTAGGCCCATAATTAATTGGTGAGCATTGGGGATTGCGAAATTTTCGTTTTCCCCTTGTGTATCAGTTTTTTGGACCTCCCCAATCCTTATTATGAACTTTAAAAACCCCCCGAGGACGATTACTTCGGCCAATGGAAACGGGAAAAATTTGTCGTCTTTATTGAAAGGAAATCAAAAACTCGTTGTAGGAATTAAAAGACGGGACATTTGCCTTAACCAAAAAATCAAAAAGTGGTTAATAAAAAAAAAAGAATAAAGTCCGGACCTTCATGCGGGTACTCAAAGTATATTGAGTTTGACAACAGTAGTAATAAAACGAAAATCAACAAATTGTGGAATGATTGAAAGACGTTAGCAAAAAAAGGATTTGGGGAAACTGCCCCAAAAATAGAATAAAAGGAGGGTAAAACCCTCATTTCTGGACTTAATAGAAAAAACTAGTATGTAGGCTGTTAATTACGTTAAAAATTATTTACACCCGGGGGTTAAAAAATTGCGGATGAGTCAAAATAATATAAGTAAAACCCCGCAAAAAATCAAAAGGGAAATTCTATGTTTCTTCAAGAGATTGTGAGGATGCATGAGGTGGCTGTGTTGTTTTTTCTAAAAACTGTAAAAATAAGGGGAAAAAAATTGTGGACAAAACTTGGTTTGAGAATTTTTGGGTTTTTGAAAGGGGTTTTTCAATAGGAATGATATGATTTTGTTACGTTTAAACCCAAATAATAAAGTTATATTTAACTATTTATGTTCAGTAAACTCTAACAATGTATTATGGCTAAATACTCACTTTAAAAACGTTGTTATTGTCCAAAAATTTTCGAAAAAAGGCATTCTTTTATGAACACTTCGCGGGGAAATTTGGTCTACATACCCACCCCTTTATGCTTGCCATTCGTCGCATCGTTGAAAATTTAAAAATTTTCTTTTCGATGTAAAAAACCAGTAAGACGCCAAAATGGCAGAACTGTTGAGAATGTTGAAGATGAAGCATTTTAGGTTAGGTAGGGGTTTAAATGAGTGGGATAAACCCCCTTTCCCCGCGACCGGGGCTATTGTGGGGTTTTATTATTATATTATTTTGGGTTAAGTGGATACGTAAATAAGCAAAATGCCGTTCCTAGGGGGAAAAAACCCCCAACAGATTGGACAAGTTTTGCATCCCCTAAAGGTAAGTGTATGGTGGGGTTTTTGGGTTTTGGGCTTATCGTTGGAATTTTTTTTCCAAAAAAAAATTGGAAATTCCCCTTCCCGAATGGTGAACGAAAATTGTCGCAATATATATATATAATAAAATAATATATATATATATATATATATATATATATATATATATATATATATATATATATATATATATATAAATATATATATATATATATATATATATATATATATATATTATATATATATATATATATATATATATAAAAAGTAAAAAATTTTTTGGGTATCGGGCCGGGGGGGGGAAATTAAAAAGGAAAAAACTTTTAGTTTCGATTTTAAATGATTTATTTCCCTTGGCCCCAATAGGAAAAAAAAAAAAAACAATAAAAAAGCAAATCTTTCTCAATTTTCTCTCGGTCACGTACGTGCACACACACACACCCCTCACACATACAAACACTAACCCTTAGGTGACAAATAAGGGTCATATACAAACAAAACACCCATACACACACTAACCCTTAGGTGACAAAAAGGGTTTTCACACATACCCATACACATGCACACACACACACAAACACTTACCCTTAGGGCAGATAAGGGGATACCTACACATCAAAAGACTCAGTACCCATTTTTATGTGAGAGATAAACCGTGATCATTGAATACATTTTACTTTTAAAAAATATTTTTTTACCATTACAATTTTTTTCAACTTTGCATTTTTAAAAAAATTTGTATAAGAATCTTCCCCCGTTAATTTTAAAATATCTTTAATTTAACCAGATATGCCCGGCCCTTTCTCGCTTTCCCAAAAAAAAAAAATTTAAAAAAAAACATGTTAAAAAAAAAAACCCCCGAAACGAATAAAGGGGGATGAAACATCCATTCTGTACTAGTCTTACATTTAATAACAATTATAATTTTTTAAAAAAGTATCAGTTTGAACAAAAACATTAATTGAATTTTCAAAAAAAAAATATCCTGTTACTATACATTGTAAAATTCAGCTGTTGTTGATTTCCAACTTCTAAATAATGCATTTAGTTGTAAGTATACCTAAAATTGAGAAAGATTTGCTTTTTAGTTTTTTTTTTCCTATTGTAGACCTGAAGGGGAAATAAATATTTTCGAAATGTTAAAAAAGAATTTTTCATTTAATTACCCTCTCCTGGACCGATCCCAAAAATTTAACCTTTGTTGTTTAACTGGTGGCCCAAAAGATTCCCCCTCCCCTTATATATATATATATATATATATATATATATATATATATATATATAATAATATATAAAATATATAATAATATATATATATATAATATTATTATTAAATAATAATATATATAAATTTTATATATATATATATATATATATATATATATATATATATATATATATATATATATATATATATATATATATATATATATATATATATATATATATTGCAATTTTTTTGGCCAAATTTAGATGAGATTGATTTAAAACAGGGTTTCCCCAGCGAAGGCCTCATCCCCAATGCTCATAAACTGTCGCCATACGCAAGAAAATTTTTGGGAAAAAAGGAAATTTTTTTAAAAAATTTCTCCCCCAAAAAAAGCTGTGGTTTACTCTTTAGTTTTTTTTTGTGGGTAATTTAAAATCTAAGTTTAATGCAAACACCCAAACCCCTTGATGCTAAAATTAAAAACCCCATTCGGGAAATTCCCCAATTTTTTTTTAAATATCTTCGAAAATTTTTGGCGAATTACTCATTACAAAGGGGGGGGACTTTTAAAAAAACTTTTTAAAAAACATAAATGTTATCGATTGAATCAATTATAAAAAATTGGGTTATATCGAAATTTTATATTTTTTTAAATTTTAAAAACATATCGTTCTTTTGTGAAAAATATTTCGATTGATTTTCTTTTTTCATGGGGGGTTTTTTGGGGGATTTTTTTTTTAAAATAACCTATGCTTTAAAATTATGTGTTTTTTTAAAAATTTTAAAAATTTTTCCACCCGTATGTCAAATAAATCAAAGACATGTTTATTTTTAAACAGCCGAACAAGCCGTTAAAAAATTTTCAACTGTTCCCGTTTTTTTTCACAAAAAAAAATTTATTTACGATATAACAGATCAAAATTTCTTTTGTTTTCCCCTTTTGATTTCGACCTTATCTCGAAAATTTTCCTTTTTTAACTGCGCATGTGGGCTCTGACGGTAATCAAAGGGCACATCGGTACTTTTTAGACTAGACGCAGGGGACAAATTTTTCAATCATCAAATATGAAGCGACGGAAAAGGGGAAAAAAAGAAAAAAAAATTCCCGGGAAGTTTCGCTGGGGCGCCGTGACCGACATATGGCGAAACATATTTTATGTATACACGTTTAAAAAATTTTCTCGGAAAATAGGGGGGTATTATATTCCCCCAAAATGGTAGATTGAGCTGTACCTGTATCGGAAAGTTTGCAAAATGGGCGCTCTTACATTAACGGGGGTTTGTGGAGTTCCGGATCCTAACGCGTACTTTTAGAAAATTTTCCCCTCATCTCGATGTCGATAAAATGGTAATGGGGGAGTTTGGGCCCAATCTGCCTAAGCGAAAACTTCTTGATCGAACTTGTTTATTTTAATGGGTTTTTTCCCCATGGGGCAGGAAAAATACAATTTAATGATCTGATCACCCCAACTTTTACTAAAATTTTTTAAAAATAAAAAATTTAATATTTTATCGTTCGTAAAAAAACCCTATAAAAAGGAAGTGGTGGTGAAAATTTATTTGACACGCAATTACTTACTTGATAAATAAAATTTTTCTGGTTGGTGCTTTTTTGGTTTTTCCCCAAACCCAAAAAAATTTGGGGAATTTTTCAATTACATTTAATCGAATAATTCAAGTTTGGGTAATTAAAATTTTTTAAACTTGGCACGAGGGGTTTGTGAAATTTGGGTTTTTAAAGTTATCTTATTTTTGAAAATGTGAAATTTTATGATGGGGGGAAAAAATTTCACCTAGATGTCGTTTTATGCAAAAACCATTTAAGGGCTTAAAATTAAAAAAAATTTTTAAATTAAATTACTCAATCAAGCTCATTTCGCCCCAAAATAACGGGGAATTTTTTAACCGTACGGTTACAAAACAAACTAGATTATAATCGGGGAAAAATGATTCCCTCGTCCGCCGAAACATTTTTTTATACACACACACTCACATATCCTCATAAAATATTTCGTGCCAGCGTCCATGGGAAATGAAGTGTTCATTTCCGGTGTGGAATCCATTATTAGAGAGCTAAACGATATGACATGACGAAATTTAAAATGTTCGTTTTCATGGACCCCAGTTTTGGTTTTTTTAAAAAAAAAATAACAATATACGATAAATTTTAGCTACACTGGTTATATTAAAGTGGTTTAATAAATTGAATATGGAGAAACCTCAACGATCCTCATAGTCTCTTACAATAAAATGTTGAGATAATTTCACCAAAGACACTTTTTTAAGGAAAAAAATTCTTACCCAAAAAACTTAGCCCCTATACTAAGATCTAGAATTAGTCCAAGTACCTTTTTGACTTGGCCAGTTTTTTACTAAGTTATCTGTAATAATAAATTTTTTTTTAAACAGGCAAAATTTTTTTTTAATACAGAGAAATCAGACATAAATTTTTATTTTTATTTTTCTACAAATTCGACTCAATTTAAAAATTCCACATGGGGGAAAAATGTTGTGAGGGGGAATTTGGGGGAGTTTTAAATTAAAAAATAAAAAAGGTATAAACATGGGTCCGGAAATGCTTTGTTTTTTTGATACAGGGTTTTGTTTTCGCATTTTAAAAAATTTTTTCACTTTTTGAAAACCCGTGAAGATATTGAGATAATTTTTGCTTTTCAAATGTATATTATAGACACATTTAAGTGAACAATTTTTTTTAAATTTCATCGCATCGTTCGTGCCGAAAGTTCCCAATTTTGGGAAAAAAAATGTACCCCCTTTTTAAAAAAAAGTTTGCTTTCTTAAAGTCATTTAATTTGCAACCTTTTGGTTTGTGCCTGACTATCGTTTTCGAAAAAAAAATTAATTTATTAACCTTTTAATAAGCTATTTTCCCCAGAGACCTCAAATATTTCGAAGAGACAAAAAAAATATTCGAATGCGATTTACAGCATCATTAAAGCAAAGAGAAGCCTTTCCCCGCATTTAATCTAAAATCAAATACATTGTTCTAACAAAGTACAAATAAAATAACGAAATTATAAAATATCTAGAATACGCTAAGGTACTTTTATTTTTTTTCGAAAAAAATAAGTCAAAAAAAAAAACCCATGAAGTACTTTTTAGGACAATTAAACTGGCAGGAGAAATACTTTTTGCAAAAAAAAATTAAGTTTTTTTTCTAAAATTAAGGGGTTACCGGCACGAACGCCACGATTTTAATGCCTTAGAAAATTTTAGTACATGTAAAAGACCTTCATTTAACATTTGCGGGACAAAAACTCATTTTAAAAACTCCACGATTTTTCGGGGAAGGAAAAAAACTATAAAAAAAAAAACTTTTCCCCCCTGTATCATAAAAAAAGCATTTTTTGGCCCATGTTTATATAAACTTTTTTATATTTTTAGATTAAAATTTCCCCCAATTTTCCCCCCAACATTCTGAACACCCGTAATCGGAAAATTTCGAAATTCAAAAAATTGCTTTTCTCGAAATTCAACTTTTTTTGAAAATTTCCACTTATATCTCGTAATTTTGACTTATATCTCGAAATTCCGACTTATATCTCGGAATTTCGACTTATATCTTGGAATTCCAAATTATATCTCGGAATTCCAACTTATATCTTAAAATTTCGACTTAATCTCGGAATTTTGATTTTATCTTGGGGAATTCCAAATTTATCTCGGAATTCCAACATATCTTAAAATTTC
>JAHBCN010019747.1:0-15669 GCA_019359885.1 Listronotus oregonensis
CTGCAAGAACGGATAGCTGTAACACTCATGACCCTTTTTTGACGCCCTGTATTGATAAGAATTTTGAACAACGTTTTTTACAACCTTTAATATTTGACTAAAAATTAAATGTACTCTTCATTTATGTCGCTAATCCTAACCGACTTCGAGAAATCGTCACTATATTTACAATGTTTGCCTCCCAACGTTCTGTCAGGTTAAATATAAAAAAATATTTTTTTTCTGTCAAAAACAAAACAATTTTAATAAAAAGATAAACTTATAGTTCAAAACTTCGTAAAAGGGTCCAAAATGGGCGCCGTGAAGTCTGATACACTCGCGAGCACGACGCATTAATAAAATTGCTCTTTTTTATCTTATACATAACAGAACTTAAAGGTTGTAAATATTGTAAATAAAGCACGTTTTTTTCAAAATCGGTTTGGATTAGCGACATAAATGAGGAGTACCTAATCATTAGTCAAAAAGTTAAAAGTTTGTAAAAAACGTCCAAAGTTCTTTTTAAACAGGGCGTAAAAAAGGGCGAATAATTTACACTTTCTTTGATAGTAATTAAAAGAATCTAACTTGGTATTATATCCTATTAAAATAAAATTGGAATATACCTGGTGGTTCAATAACATAGGCCCAAAAAAATATAGTGGTGTGTGCTGGGTGCCGGACTAAGATTTTCTGGCATAGGTTTTACCGCCAAACACGATCTAAATTGGTGGTCAAACGCAAATTAAAAAAACAAACCATAGACATTTCCGGCGAAACCAGCTAGGAATGTTTGGACTACTACTGAATAAACTATAAAAGATACAAAAAAATTCTTACAATGAAAAATAAAGCTTTTTAAATTTTCTATATAAAAAGTTATGTAATTATTTTTAATAAGGTAAATAATAAAGAAGATACAAACGAAAATGTAATTTTAACAAAAAATTTCAGTTCAAAATAAGGAAAAGAATATATATTTTTTTATTATTGTGATTTATTTTTTTTTTTGTATTATAATTCCTTTATTTTATTTAGTTAAATCTTAAATCACTTAAAATTTGCAGACAAAATACAAAAATAAAATAAATATTTTTAAAACTTTTTCCATACCTTAAAAAATCCTAAGAATTCAGTTTTTGGTTATAACTCGAAAAATATTGCATTTATACAAAAAGGTTATATAACTTAAAATTAAGGCCTTATAAAAATCCATAGTTTATGTCAAATAAAGTTTTGTGTATCTTTTATAGTTTTTGAGATATTGACATTTACAATAAAAAACAGTTAATATCTGAAATTTCGCCTTTTTACGATTTTTTGCTGTTTGACCTGTGTAATTATGTCTAAAAAAACTTGATTTCATTGGAGCTCTTTGGAAGCCAATATCTCAAAAGGACGCCTATACAAGTTTTAGTGCTTGGATAACGTTAACGGATCGGGTGAGAAGATGGGTTAAACATCGAAGAATCTAATATCCAGGGTACTTTAGTACTTAGAATTTATTTCTTCATAGTCTGTCATAAAAATAAAAATATAAATAAAAACGAAAAAAAAATATAGGAACTAGTAGTACTCTTTCACAGAGTTATCCAACGAGAACTAGAGAGGCTGCTTTTTAACTCTACCTGTACATTTATATAAAAAAACTGAAACAGTCATCTTATAGAGACCTTAGATAAAGAGCACAGTATTGCAATTCGGTCAATCAGCTGATATAATGGCTATCCGAAACACTTTGCCTACGCTAACGACCTGGGTTTTGGGGTGAAGGGTAAAAGCTTTGAAGAGATAGACGGGAAACTTGAGGAAGCCTTGAAAATTATGGGCAAATACTACAAGGAAAACTTCCTAAAACCGAATCCTGCTAAAACTAAGGTATGTGCCTTCCACCTAAACACTTGCTTAGCACATAGAAAACTTAATGAATCATGGGAAGGGCAGAATTTGAAACACACCGAAAAATCAAAATACCTGGGTGTTGTCCTTGATAGATTATTAACATAATTAACATATAGAGACCACTGCAAAAATACCAGAAACAAAGTCAGGACCCAAAATAACCTCCTAAAGAAACTCGCAAGAAGTAAATGGGGTGCGAACCCAAGTGTCCTGTGAACTACGGCGGAAGTCTTATGTTTTTCGATAGCAGAATACGCTTGTCCAGTGTGAAGCAGGTCTAAACATGCAAAACAGGTCTCAATCGCACTGAACGAGACATGCCGAATTGTGACTGGCTGCATGAAATCCTACCCCTGTACTCCTGCTATACCAGGCAGCAGGTTTTGCCTCCCCGGAGGATCGACGCGAAGCAGCTCAACATATAGAAAGATTCAAACAAACGTTTAATGATAGACACTTTCTCCACAATTTTGAGGAACTGCATGAAACCAGCCGCTTAAAATCTAGAAAGAGATTTATGCGCAATACAAGCATAAAACCACCAGCGAGTTTCCCACTCCGACAGGAACCGCCCCGAAGGATAAACCTGTAATCGAAGACATGGCGAACCCTTAATCGCATGTGGACCGGTGTTGCCCCTGTTAGACATAATCTGGCAAAGTGGTGAATAAGAGATGCTGACTAGGTGTTTTGTGAATGTGGAGGAGTACAGACCACCGACCACCTAAGAATATGTGTGCACTGTCCATCAAGGTGCACCCTTGATGATTTATGGCTTGCTAATATTAAAGCCGTGGACGCAGCCCGGTATTGGGCAGAAAAATTGTAGATTTTTGGACCTGGATTTGACAAAGTAAAGTAAATGGCTATCTGGATCAGATTTTGTAAAACATATTTACAGAAATTCGCAGATTTTTGGTTTGTTTCTTGGCTAACAGCAGGTTATTTCTAAAACATTGCATTAATTTAGAAAAAATATTAGGCATCATTGTCGAACAACCTAGAAATAGACAAAGACACCCTGATATCAAAGCATCAGGTGCGATAAGGGTACTCCAAAGTAAAAAGGTTATGTTTTTCAAACTTTTTCCACTTTACTATTTTGTCAATTTTCTTTTATTTGGGCCCTTTTTCTTGCATATGTTTCTATTAGTTTATTATTATTATCTTGGTTATTGGAATTGCACATAAAACAAAAGCTATGTATCATAATCTATGCATACGCTGTTAATTAGAATTAAGTTAAAAGTTAACAACGGTTTAGAATGTTTAACAAATGTCATTTTGACAGGTTGTCTACTAAAATCATTGAATAAAACTGACAATGGCGTTTTGTTAAACATTCTAAACCGTTGTTACTTTAACAATCTAAGTCCATGCTAATTAACGCGATCATCATCGGCCATTGTAAAATTGAAAAAGACTGGTAAGTTAAACAATTATTGCCCCACTGAATTTATACAAATAATATTAAGATTTGGAACTATTGTTAAACTTTTTAATTTTTGTTTCTTTGTTCCCTTTTTTATTTAGTGGATTTATTTTTAAAAAGAAGGAAGATTAACTCCAAATTATACAGGGTACCGCAGCTCACCTCCCGTCTTTTGTAACTCATTTATTATTCACTGTAAAATTTTTATATTTTGCAGACGTTACCTTTAACCCACGGTGCATTTCAGGAAAATAATTTTGGTTATACAGGGTGTCACAAAAAAGTGTGTATTCTCTGTATTTTTTGTAAATTTAGGTATCTCTTGTAATCATTTATATTTCTCTTAATTTTTGTTAGCATTGGTTCAGTAATTTCAGAGAAAAAAAATAAAATGTAAAAGAAACAGTTTTGCACCACTGAATTTAAAAATGGATAAAAATACCAATAGTGCTTGTTTAATAGAATTAAACAAAGAACTTATTGAGTTACGTAATATCAATTGCTGAGGTCATGTTGGGTTAATTTGACCTGTACAGGGTGTCCAAAATTTAGTGTCAAACTCTTCAAATTTAAAAGCACTTTATTTTTCCCATTTTAAATATGAGCAACTGTATATTTTAAGGGCGTTAGATGCAGAATTAAAAAACAATTTTTTTTAATTAAATATTTAATTAAATTAATTTAATAAAATTAATTTAATTTTAGCTATTTTAAGAAATTTTCGATGTCAACTTAATATGACAAATTTTAAAATGAACCCCTCGAGGTAAAACCCTATACAGGTATACTCAAATTTTTATTTCTTTATTTTTTTTTAACTAAAACGCGTAAATAAACAGGCTTTATCGGTTCATCATTTTATAGCCTCGCCCGCAAGCTAATTAGGCCATAAAAATATTAACTCAATAAAAACTTAATTTATACACTAGTTATATAAAAAGCCATCTTTGTATTTTAAATAAAGTTATAATTTTTTACATTTCTATACTTAAAATTTATGCACTAATTTAATTTTGCATACGAAATATCGTTACTCAAAACATAAGAGATTGTATTGATTAAATTAAATAAAAAAGCATTTCTCTTAAGAAAAATACAAAGAAAACATGAAAAGGCAAAGCAAACATCGTTAGCAATTATTTTTCTTAAAAATGCATGCTTTTTAATTAGTTTCATTAACAAATGCACGGAGCAAAGTTACGTAATTTGTATTAATAAAGTAACTAATTGCAGTGCTCATTTATATAGAATGTTCATAAATTGCACGTTCCAAATTTGGAAGGTAATACCTCAATGAAAAATATAAAAAAAGTTTTTATAAAGATGGCTCTGAAAATGCTTCTCAGGTAGTAAATGTTAAAATAAAAAAAGGTTTTTGTAAGTACATAAAAGACCCTGTAGTCGCTTTTCTTGAAATTAGTAAGTGTTATTGTTTGTAATAAGGACCAAATTAAGGCATAAACTAATTTGGATGCGGAATGTTCCCAGAAATTTAAAAAGGTAAAAATATATAGGATAACTTATTTGAAAATCGGAAGTTTAGGCCATTCTCGGTGTAACTAAGGTGGTTGGACCATGAAACGCCATCATAACAAATAAACAGTTAATATTATTTTATTTACTGTATAAATAAAACAAGCAAATTAATAGGTAACACTTTGTTTTACAATGTAGCTTATAAAATATTTTTTAATTGCAGAGTTAATCATCTTTTATTAATAAATTAGTTTTACTTAACTCTACCCAATGGCCTTAAAAGGAATAAGGCTCCAAACAAGACCAATATAATTAATCAGTCGTTTAACCTAAAACTAACGTTGTGACAGTCAAAATATCTAGTTCTACTTAAACTACATAAAACATTTTTTCAATAATATCAAAAATTTAATTTTTACAATAACATATTTACCTAAAAAATACTCAACAAATGTTACTTAAACACTATCGTAAAACTAAGAATGTATTGGTGAAAATGTTTTAAAAATATTTTTAATGAGTTTTATATCGATAACAAATAAATATTTAAAAGCTTTTATTAAAAATATTAAATTAAACAAAATAACCTTCTTATGGGTCCGTTCTTTGTAAGGCCAAAGTGTTCCTAAGAAGGCCAAAAATAAAAATATTATCTATGACAATAATTTTCTTATTTTCCAAAACATTTAAATCAAATTAATTTTAATAATTAATAATGTCAAGAACTTATATATTGTTTAACATTTTCGGGAATTCTAGATATTCCCAATAAAGCCATTGTGCCCTAGCAAAGCCCGTTGTAATTGACATATATTTATATATCATTTTAGACAAAAAAATTAAAGAATATAATAGTGTATTTACTCAAAAATTTACGTTTTTCTGTGGGCGCGTATAAAAATTTCAACGACGACGTGCGTGGTCCACAAGGCGAGGGGCTACGTTGACAAAATAGCAGCGCAAGCGACTCGCCGCCACGTGTGTTGCCTTGAATTCGATCAGTGCTAGTGTAAGTAGAAGAAATTTGTCGTCGTATGGCAACAACTACGATTTATTATTAATTGGCCTTGCAAAGAGCTTGATCCTTTATGGTCCACCTACTTTAGAAGTTAACAAAAGGTATGTGACTTATCAAAAAACGTCAAGCCAGACATTATATTATATCCCAAAGCTTCATTTTTCAAAGATGTAAAAAATTATTTCAACGTTATTTTGGATTTTATGAAAAAGTGTGAAATAAAGACCTTTTTTATTTTTCTAATACCTAAGAGGCCACTTTATGGCCGCAAAACCGTTTAAAAAACAATTGTTTACATAAACATTATTTATCTTTTTCGTGTATTTATTTTTAAATAAGGGCCGTTATTTAATTTTATTAGAAACCTAGTTTTACCTAAAAGATAAAAGATTTAATTAGTTTAAACTTTTTGAATGTTTTTTTTTACTTATTAATAAATTACAAAGAACGTAAAGCAAACATCGTTAGTAGAATTTCTCTGAAAAGGCTAAATAAAATGGATGTTATTACTTATTTTTAGCTGGTGTACTGGGGTATACTAACGTAATTTGTTATGGATGTCATCTACTCTGTTTCTTTAGTTAATGCACCTGAGCATACTAACGTAATTTGTTTTAGTAAAGTACTTACTTGTTAATGAAATATGTTGTTAAATACACATGTGATTTAAACAAGTTGCAAAAAAGTAGAATGTTAATTTTTTAAAATATAAAAATGTAACAATAATATGACATAGAGAAAAAAGCACAATTTATTACTTGTTTTGTAAATCTTTTTTTTTACGCCGGAAAGCTGTAACACTTTTGTTTTCCTTTTCCATGGTATCTGCAACGTTTTTTACTGTAAAATTATATAATAAATTTAATGAAGTTATTAAAAACTTTTATTTTTAAACTTTTCTGAATGAGTAATTTCTCCTGCCTATTAATAGCTTATAAAGGAAAGAAAACCAGACGTAGCAACTAATAAAGCAAATTTTATTTTGCATTCTTAGTTTTTACATAATTTATAAATAGAGTGGATTTTAAGTTCTTATAATACCGGGTGGTGCGTCGCCGAGCGGAACTAGGAAATCCTACGTAAATTTTAAGGGGGTTAATTATTGGCTTCCCTGTACATTTCACAAAAAAAATTAAGATAAATTTTAAAAAAGACCAATCTGACAAACCCTTGTGCCAAGTTTCAAAAAATTTTAATAAGCAAATCTTGAATTATTCAATAAATTGTAATTGCAAAATTGCCAAATTTTCGGTCCAGGTAAAACCAAACAGACACCAGCCACTAGCAAACAATTTGTTATAAGGCTTTGTCAAATCTGACGTAGAGGCGAATACAAGGAATGTTTTTTTTGTTTCATCAATCTTACAACCATTACATTCAAAGTAAAAGACATGTTAACATTATTTTTTATCAAACCTGCTATTTAATGTAACAATTAAGTTTAACTAATAACAATTATTTCTATCGATCATTAAAAAAATAATTTTATCATACTAGAATTTAATTAAACCAATAGCAGTATCTGAAATATTTTTAATTTATTTTTCCTTCAAGCCTATCTGGTCCATTTTAACCATTAAACGTATTGTCAGTAAATTCGAGCCATCGCAATAAATAATTGTAAATGTTTAACTCAGAAGATCGAAAATAGATCCGAAAAAAGAGGGAACTAAACTCTTAATATTTTAGTAGGTGTGGAAAAATAAAATGAAATAAAATACAATGACTTTTTTGAAAATAATAAATAATTACATAAAAACATTAGTTAATCAAATGTTCAAACAACCACCCATTAACAGCTTAACAATATTCCAACCAATCATAAAATTCATTTCTAACGTTGCTTAGTTAATATTGCAAAATTTTATTACATTCCAACGAAATGGCGTTTTGTAGCTGGTTTAGATTCTCTTTACACTTTTATAAATGACACTTTTAAGTGACCCCACAGAAAGAAGTTATTCGGTGAAAGATCAGGTGACCTGGCTGGCCAAAGTATCCGGTACCGTGGACCAATAATATTGCCGTTAAATCATTTTCTAGGTACTTTCTAACCATACGGGCATTATGGGCCGTTTGGTACCAGTGGTACCAGGTCATTTGATCTTCCCGAACAACTTCTTTCAAGGCGGGTACAATTTGATTTTGAAATAAGTCCAAATAAATAGGTTTCTGCTGCCAGGGTAAAATAGTCCATAAAAGAGGGTCCAATGATATGGTGTCCGATAATTTCCACGAATACCTTTGTTTTTTGGGGGTGTTGAGGGTGAATGTACATTCATCGCTAAAACAAATATTTCTAAAAAAATTCCTATCTTTATTTGCTCTTTCCATCATTTTCAAACAAAATGCCATTCTTTGCTCTTCATCTTCTTCCTGCAGCTCTTGATGGTTTTCGAATTTTTACGAATAATATTTGTGTTTTTTCAAAGTGCGCTATACCGTTGTATGATGATTATTTACCTCTTGCCCAAGAACCCTCGTACTAACCATTTTGTTTTCCTCCTCACTCAGTAAAATATTAAGATCTCCGTTCCTCTTTCTTCGGCTCTATTTTCTGAGATGAACATTTTTAAATATTTATTACGGTACCTTTGAACTCAAACTTACTGAAAATACGTTTAATAGTTGAAATGGACAGAATGAGCTTGGTGGCGAAATAAACTAAAAATATTTCAGATACTGCTCTAAAACTGTTTCCCGCATAATTCCACTTAATGAAGACTTTTTTGTCGATTGAATAATTCATATATTTTTTTTCAAATACCAACTATTACTAATTTATTAACACTTTACATCATGTCAGGAAAAATATTCATTTTACTGGTGCCTGTTTGGTTTTACCTGAACCGAAAATTTGGTAATTTTGCATTTACATTTAATTAAATAATTAATAATGGCTTATTAATTTTTTTTAAACTTGGCACGAGGGCTTGTCAGATTTGTTTCTTTAAATAGTCATCTTACATTTTTTCTGTAAAATATACAGCCAATAATGGACCCCCTTAAAATTTACATGGGATTTTCTATGTTCCGCTCACTATAACGTTGATAGTTTTTTTTTCATTTCTACAGGTAAATTTCCAAAAGTATTGCAATACGATATGCCAAAAACGGTTTAAAATAATTTCATAAAATTTTGGTTATGTATTAGAGGGGTTTCAATACCTCTTTTTGAGGAGCGAGAAGTAACTTTGGAATTTGAAATGAAATTATTATTTTTTATTTTAAAATATGACTCTAAGTAAAATGTAGGTCTATGTGAAAAAAGTAATCCACAGATTACGGAAGTATAACTTGTTAGGTTGGTGTATTTAAAAAATACCTAAAACTTAATTTTAAATATTCTATTTTTTCGTATGTCTTAAAAACTGTTTAAAATGACCCCTTCGACATTCAGGAAATTTTTTGAATTAAATTTCTTACCCGTTTTAAGCTTGTAGAGGTCACTAAAAAGCAAGCAGACCGGATTTGATCTCTCATGTTATCTAAAGTACCTCGTCCTTTATAAGACCTTATATAAAAGTCAATTGGAGGTAAATCTGGCGAACAAGCAGGCAGTTGACCCAATCCACCTGTTTTTAAATATTTCATCTAAATAATTACGCACCTGTATCACACAATGGGGTGGAGCTCCGTCCTACTAAAAGCATATGTTAAGATTTATATGCTAGTTTATTAACTGAGGTAATGGGTTTCTTAGAAAACTTGTGAATTTTTGTCAATTTAATTTTTTCTTCAGAAAAATGCAGATCAATAACTATATCTTTGACGATGCCACACCATAGGTTAATTGATCAGGGATGTTGAATATGCAATTATGGTATAAAGTCCCGAAATTTTTTAGGTCAAATATTGTAAAATAGATGGATTGATCGAGGTCGTCGGGTCAAAGTTCGCCAAATTTAACTCCAATTGGCTTTTTTGTGGGGCTTTATAAAGGACAAAGTTAGGGTTTCTACACCTATAACTCCCCATAACATGAGAGATTAAATCAGTTCTGCTTGGTGGGAAAGTGGTCGGAAGTCGAAAAGAGGTATATTGGACAACTTCTAAGATGTAATAGACGATAAATAGTTAAAAAATAGGTTGTAAATTTAATGATATAGTCATAATTATGCAACCAACAGAGATGTATTTTAAAATATTTTTTCCTTCATTTAAAATATGAAAGTTACCTCTCCCCCATTCCTTAGGGAAGAGTAAAATAAAAAATTAAACTGATGGAAAATATACCCCCTGTACTTATTACGTCACCAAAATTTCATAAAAATATTTGAAACCCTTTTCGACATATAACAATGTAGCACTTTAAAAACTTACTCTCTAGATATCCGGAAATCGTATAGGTAAATTGACTCTTTGCCTGCAGGATCTATACCCTGAAACCTTAAAAGAAGCGGCTACTTCTAAAGAATAACCTGCAGAATATTTTCTTAATAAATGATTCCCCATAGCAACGCAGAAAAAATACCATACTTTAGAGAAAATGTGTAATAGCAAACCTAAGAAAATGTAAATGCCAGAATAACTATTGCAAAACCTGTTATCTATTAGAGATCAATGAGTTTCAGATGTATTATAGAGGAATAGTGCGAAATCCAGAGAGGTCTGGTTTCCGCAAAAATTTCCCAGGTATTTGTACCACAGATTTGCATTAAGGTGTTTATGCTATGCAATGCAGACCAAAACATTGGAGTTTATTATAATACAGGTTGTGCATTTATATAAATATAAATATAAATATAAATATATATATATATATATATATATATATATATATATATATATATATATATATATATATATATATATATATATATATATATATATATATATAATATATATACATTTAGGATGAATTTTATACAAAATGACAAAAAATTTTGGGGTTGAAATTTGACCGTTCGATCTCCTGCTTGATTAAAAATAAAATTTTAGCATATTTTTATTTTATAAAATAAGCATGCCTTTAAGCATTTTTAAATTTTACTATAGGTAAAAGTATTTCTAGGCAAGATATAAAAAAAGTTTATAAGAAAAAGTTGTTAGAATGCAAAATTATGCCCGAATACCGAATTTTATAGCCATAGGCCTACTTTGATTTTTACGTTTGGTGTACCAATTAATTTTTTATTCATATTTAATAATAAGTAAATAATTTAAACGTAAAAATCAAAGGAGGCCTATGGTTAGAAATTCGGTAGTCGGGCATAATTTTGCATTCTTAACAACTTTTTTATAAACTTTTTTTATATCTTGCTTAGAAATACTACTTACCTACTATAAAATTTAAAAATGCTCAATCAAGGCATGCTTGATTTTTAAAATATAAAAATATGCTAAATTTTATTTTTAATAAGCAGGGCTGGATGCCAAACGGTCAAATTTCAACCCCAAAATTTTTTGTCATTTTTACGTATAAATTCGCATCCTGGGACACACTGTATATATATATATATATATATATATATATATATATATATATATATATATATATATATATATATATATATATATATATATATATATATATATATATATATATATATATATATATATATATATTTATATATATTTATATTATGATAAGGGTAGTCTTGACCGACTAGTTAACAAACAAGTCCTAAAATCTTGAGGGTTCGGTCTGTGAGGGCTTTTTTTAAATGGAAAAAGAAAAACTCTTTTTTACTACGCCAAGCTTTCTGGAATGTTTATTCCCTTTTTCTTAGGCTACAATAGAAGTACAAGATCTTAGTGATATAAAGTAAAACCATTTTTTTAAAATTTACCTTGTGTGCAAAGTAAGTTAAACGTTAACAAAATCAACATCCTGTATGGAACTTTTGAGCTAGTGTTTTGCACGCACAATTAACATTATTTAAAGACTAATTATTATTACATTGTTTTCTTATAAAAATAAAGGATTTCTATACCACCACGCGTGGAGATTTTTTAACTGACCTGTACGAAGTTACTTTTTTGATGTTTGAGAGTATTTCTTAAACGTTTTTTTCCCCGGTTTTTTTGTAAAAAAGAAATTCCATTGGAAGTTCGTTACTTATCTCACAGAGGTAGGTGTGAAACGGAGAATGCGGTTTTTTGTTGTCGATAACCTTTCGACAGAAAATCCTTGTCTCTCACACAAAGATTGACTGTGATTTAAAGAAACCTGTAGTTGTCGGTACGGTATATCTAAATTATCCATTTTATAGGAATCTGTAAAATTGAACAATCCTTGTCTGTCACTCAAGGATTGATTTTCACTGAAAGGACTAGATGGCGAATATTTGCGACTGGCTAAAGCTACATCCAATGTCACGTTAGATGGAGCTGCAGCCACCCGACAGTCCTTTATGTTGAATTGTTTGACGGAAATTGCTCTGTTAAGAGATAATTTAAACGTTATAAGTCTGATTAAAAGAGACAATGGAGAAAAAAACAAAGGCACTAGTGTGTCTTGATATTATTGAGTCGACTGCTTGTCACTAGCAGTGGGCTCAACACTCAAGAACGCTTATTTTGAGATATTGGTGCATATTGTTAGGTATTAAATAGATTAAATTATTAAGAAATGGTCAGGAACCTCCACTGGGTGTTACATAATTGACAGGTTAAGACTAAATTTACAGATTTTTTTGGTAAAAACAAGCAAGCAAACAAGTAAAGAAAAATGCAGAAAGGGGAATAATTTTTTTTGTACTTTTGATAAACACACTATGCTGTGACCCATACGCTGCAATTCCACCATCACATTGTGATGGAACCTTTATGAGCGTACCAGTGGCAGCACAGTGAGTCTTTCGGAGCTTTAAACAAAAAACAAGTTGATTGATTTTATTAAGAGTCATTAAGAAAGCTGTACTCATTACACGTCAATTTGTAACTAGTGTATGTGAGACTGCTCAAAGAAATGGCTGAAAAGTGATTTTTCTTTTTTAATTGTTTCTTAGGTTGGTTATGAATCTGAAGTGTTGGTTGATATATTATTGGAGTTCTGGTTGTTTAAGTGGATAATATGAGAGTAGATAGCACTGAGTTCAGTGGTATCTTTTTTCTTGTTTATCACTTCAGGTTCTAAGTGTATCTCAGTCATTTCCAAAAACAGCCTCTTTCTGGTATTTATTTCGCTATGTAGTGTTGTTGTGTTGGCGAAATCTGGAATATGTCCTGTGTCTATGTTATGTTCAGCTAGAGCACAAGTTCTTTTTCCTAACCTACAATCGCTCTTATGTGATGTTAATCGGTCCTTGAGGACTCTAGAAGTTTGTCCTATGTAGACTTTATCGCAGTGAGAGCAAGGAACACTATATACAACTCCTGATTTTTTTAAAGGATTGTCTTTATCTTTTAGTTTTGT
Source organism: Listronotus oregonensis (assembly GCA_019359885.1). Classification (NCBI taxonomy): domain Eukaryota; kingdom Metazoa; phylum Arthropoda; class Insecta; order Coleoptera; family Curculionidae; genus Listronotus; species Listronotus oregonensis. Next base: position 13,168 of record JAHBCN010019747.1, read on the forward strand.
GAATAATTTTCCCACTGTTTTTGTAAATTTACGTGTTATTTTGATCATGGGGTTATCTTTGAAAACTTTAATTATTTTATTAGATACTTGTGTAATTGCTGGAATTGAGTAGTAGTATACTGATCTGTTTTGAGAAAGAAATGCACTGATGTCAGGAGAGTGAGGTATCACTGGGTTAGGTGAAACTGTGAGTGACCTCGTGTTATATATTAATTTATTAAGTAAATGAACCGGATATGAATTTTCTAAAAGTGTTTGATGTAGTTTGTTCAAGTTTTTTCTTTTAAAGATGGGTGGCAGATTCTTTCTATTCTAGTTTTCAGTCCTAGCACCAGGTTTATTTTTGTTTTTTCAGTGTGATACGAGTTATAGTTCATGTATCTACCTGAATTGGTTGGTTTAATATACCAATCCAAAATAATCTGATTGCTGGCTGTTCTTATTAGTTTTGTGTCCAAGAATGGAACACTTTTTTCTGTTTCCTCTTCGATGGTAAATTGGATGTGTGGATTGTAGGCATTAAAGATTGTTAGAATTTCATCTTTGCCATTTATTGGAATCGAACAAACTATATCATCCACATATTTTTTAATGAAAGGTAATTGAAAAGAAAGCTTCGGAATGCAAGAATTTAAAAGATCGTCCATGACATACTGTGCAATTATTGGTGATAGTGTTGCTCCCATTGGTGTACCTAAAATCTGTTTGTACCAAGTACCATCAAACTGGCAGTATGTGGAATCAAAAATGAAGTTTACTATATCGAGGAACTGTTTTTGAGGAACAGTAGTGAAATTAGTTATAGTGTTCCACCTGTTGATAATACTTGCTACAACCAATTCTCTAGGAATGTTACTGTATAGGGAGATTACATCGAGACTCACTATGACATAATTATCTGGCAATTGTTTTTGATTAATAAATTTTGAAAATTGAAATGAGTCTGAGATAAAGTATTCATTGCTCTCACTGTATGCTGCGGTTAGAATGTCAGTTATAAATTTCGAAAGTTTGCTATTCGGAGCATTGATTGATGAAATTATAGGTCTGAGAGCCAGTGTAGGTTTGTGGATCTTTGGTAATCCATAAAATTTTGGTGACATTTGATTATATATTGTAAGAGTTTTAGCTTGTTCTTCAGTTAAATTTTTTTGTTTTTTAGATTGGAGACAATTCTATTTGCTTTCTGCTGAAAAGTTGATGTAGGGTCATCATGAAGTGGCAAATAGCATTGAGGGTCAAGTAGGATTTCTTTCGCCTTATGATTATAAGTATCTCTCAGCATGATGACAGTTACATTCCTTTATCAGCCCGTGTGACTATAAGCTCCTCATGACTCTTCAGAAATTCTCTGGCATTGTTAAACAAAGTATGCAAATAACTGTTGTTTTGTGGAGCCTTGTAAAAATTAGTTAAAATGTTAGTGATTTTTGCTCTATGTATGTTTTTAAGATTTTCCGGGAAATAATAAATTATGTTTTCAATGTCTGCTAATAATCTTTTAATTGAAATGTCTTTTACTGTTGGAGGAATTGCAAATTTGAATCCCAATGCCAGAAAACTCTGAACCTCTGGGGAATATCAACATCTGTTAGGTTTCTGATCCAGTTTTGTTGAGTTTTAATGAAGTTTTGGTTTTGTTTTAATTTTAAGTTTGAAATTTTTTTTAAATTGATAGATTTAGTATTATTAAATTTTTTGTTATAAGTGGATTTTTGTTTGTGTTTGAAATTGTTTATTAGTATTACCGGTAAATTGTTTTTTAATTCTTCTGTAATCTGGATCAGAGACCTTTCTACATTGTTAATGGATTTTATTGTTGTTGAGATTTCCAAGTTTAGAACTTTGTTCGCTAACCTGCTATAAAATTGCTTTGCTTGTTGTCCCGTAGCTCCATCCTCCACTTCTATTATGTTCCTTAATGTTTTTGTGCGATCTTCTATGTGTTTTGGTGTGAGTCCTTGTGTTCTGCATGTCAACAAGAATATTCTTCTGTTCCTAAGGGATGCTAGTTTCGTGTTGTTGCGTGCCCATTGTTTAAGTAAACCTACTGTATGTACTCCATATTGGTGTGCAATAGTTTGGTAAAACCCCATTCCTATAATATAATGATAAGGGTAGTCTTGACCGACTAGTTAACTAACAAGTCCTAAAATCTTGAGGGTTCGGTCTGTGAGGGCTTTTTTAAATGGAAAAAGAAAAACTCTTTTTACTACGCCAAGCTTTCTGGAATGTTTATTCCCTTTTTCTTAGGCTACAATAGAAGTACAAGATCTTAGTGAAATAAAGTAAAACCATTTTTTTAAATTTACCTTGTGTGCAAAGTAAGTTAAATGTTAACAAAATCAACATCCTGTATGGAACTTTTGAGCTAGTGTTTTGCACGCACAATTAACATTATTTAAAGACTAATTATTATTACATTGTTTTCTTATAAAAATAAAGGATTTCTATACCACCACGCGTGGAGATTTTTAACTGACCTATCGAAGTTACTTTTTT
>JAHBCN010019748.1:0-15721 GCA_019359885.1 Listronotus oregonensis
TTCACTTATATATAATTTTCGACATTTTAGAGGAAAGAAAAGCAACTATTAGAAGAGGCAGATTAATGAGGGTGTAAGGGAATATATCTTGACCACCCTGTATTTTCAAATGACTATTTCGTTGCACACAAAGAAAAAAACCTTTTAGCACCATGTGGGATATATAACTTAATAGGGGGATAAGGGCTTCTAAGATAAACAATAATCTGAAAAATAGTTTGTTACGTTCCCAGGACTTATCTCGTAAATATGTCGATTGTAAATATTTTAAAAACCCTAAACCTTAATTTATCACATCCTAGAATTGAGCAAACATAAAGTTAGACAGAAACCAAATATTGTTCGAGATATAGAAATTTATAGAACCACCCTCAACGTTATTTATGGCTCGAGGGAAAAAAAGGCACACAGATATCGGCAATTGACCACCATCCCGCCTGGCTCATTATTTTTGTTAAACCGATTTTACCATTATGAAGAACAAAAGAATATATTAGAAGACTCTGTTTTTGTAGCGTATTAATTTGATTTGTAAAGTAGTTTCGTCTTATGATTTTTTTTACCTATGTAGAACGACAAAAAAGAAAAACAAAATTTACGATAAATTTCATATGGGTTTTTTTTTCTTCATGGACTTCTTAGTATAGGAATTGTAGAATAGATTACTATTAAGTATTTTATATAAAAGGTAAAAGACTTGAACATTAAAGCCGTAAATTAGAATTTAAAAACTAAATGAACCCCGATTTGAACCACTCGCCCCTTAGTTCTAAGAGGCCAAAGTATCAATAACTCGTAAAATAGGAACCACGCTAATAGGGCGGGATTACAGGGTTAATATTCCTGTTTAATTGGTAGAAAAGGGCCTAAGCCAGGGACCACGCGAAATCAAGTGGGCATCTATCAGGGAGGGGCGTATAGGTTTCATGGAATTTAAAAATTATTATTTGAGTTAATTACAGTCTGAACCTCGTTATAACGTGTTGTGTTTTACTCGTGAGTTCTCTGTTCAGAGGGTTTTGATCTTAAACTTTTTTCTTATAAATTAAATTCTTTTAAAAGACAAATAGATTGAATATTTAAGGGAATTTCACTAAGGGTATCCTTCTTAAGGGAAAGGGTTTATCTTCCTTTGTTTTTAAAGTATAAACAGCAGTAAGTGATTTTAAATATTTTTGTTTTCTTAAAGCTTGTATTTCCTAAATTTACCAGGGGACCTTATCTTTTCCAAATTGGTTTTAACTTACACTTAATAAATAAAACCACGGCAGTTCATTTCACACTAAAATCCAGTTTTCATTGTTTGTTCTAATTTATTTTAGATTATCATTGTAAATAGTTGCTTTATTTATATTTTTAAATAGATTTAATTGTTTTGAGAAATTCTTTTTTTATTGCTTTGGGGGAACATATTAGAAAAAGGGAGGGTTACCTTTTTGCGCTAGTGAAATCGTACCAGGTGGCAGCAAAGAACAACAGAGAGAATCCCAAGTACAGAGACGACGAGAAACAATATAGTTGTAGACGTAATTGGTAAGATCTAATAACCTAGTAGTCCTTGCTTACTAAAACATCAAGAAAGAAGACCAAACTATCTTCTAGAGTGCCTTTGTCATCAAATATAAAAGTTCCGTTTAAATTAAAATAACTACCAACTCCGAAGTGGGAAATGTAGTTCTCGGATGTCGGCCACTAAGCTACCATTAACAACTTTTACGACAAGTCGCGAGTATTTTCCCACAAGGGCATCAAAGGACAAATTGGCAGCAAATTGTTTAGGACAACTAAAACAATTTGTAAAAAAGGTTCATAGTTTTTCATCTATTATTTTTGAGAAATAAAAAAAAAAAACAAATAAAAATCAAAAAGTTTAAAAAAATTAATAACTTAACTTTTTTGATGAAACACCCTGTATACTTTTATTAGGAATAAAAGGTCTGTCCTTTTTTTTTAACATATAGTTTACTGGCATTTACTTCAGTCGTTTTGAAAATATCTAAGTTTTTATTTGTAATTTAATTAATTAAATTAAATTAATAAAATTTAATTAATAGAAAAAATTAGCGTTGCCTTGGAAAACAAATAAGTTATTCTGAACTTGAAAAAGTTTTAAAAATTACAATTTTTAACATAACTTTTACCATTTTCTTTTCACTAGAAAATGTTTTTTATTAATTAACGATTATTGATCGTGTTGAAAACAAAATCATACTGGTTTCTATTAATTAACATAATTTCATGGTAAATTTTTCGTTTTAGTATGTTTATATTTTCTGGCCTTCCGTAATAAATTTTAATTTTTAGGTAATTCCACAAAAATAGATCCAGGAAATTTAAATTGATGCTATTGGGCGGCCATCCAAGGGTGCCAACCTTCATATTTAAAAACCAGATTTCTTATTGAGATACTGAGTTACTGGTGCAACATTATGAGGGGTGCCACGTACTGGCGCTAGATAAGGTTTCTGTATTGCTGAAGAGAAATGTCTTCAAGCAGGATTCCTGTCCCATTTTTAAGAAAATGTAGATACCCATTTCCAGTTAAAGATTTTTTTAAATTATTGGTCCCATAAACTTATTGCTTAACATGCCACACCAAACCTGGAGAGATCTACGCCCCTGTATCTTAACAGCTCGGATTTTGAGGGGACTTTTAGTTCCTTAGTAATGCATTTTTTTGTATTATACATCCCCGCCGTAATGAAAGTCATCAGTAAATAAAATTTTGTTAAAAATAATTTTATTATTTTAAATTTCCAAATCATTCCTTGACAATAACTAAGCTGCTAAATCTTATGAGCGTCGGTTAAATTTTGAACTGGCAAAAGTTTGTAGGGATGAAATTAATGTTTCCTTAAAGTATTGTAAATTTTTCCGCAAGATTTGTTTGCATAATTTGAAACGTCAGGAATTAATCTTTCGGGATTTTCAAAAATATATACCGGGTGTTGCTCCGCCGAGCGGGACATAGGGAATCCCATGTAAATTTGAAGTAGTCAAATATTGGCTCCCCTAATTATTTTAGAAAAAATGCTATTAGGATTTATTGAAGAGCACAGTAAGTTCCACCCAAAATGAAAATTTGAGCATTTTTCAACCAACCAGTAAAGAGTAAACTGCTTAAATACTTCTGCAACGTATCATATGCACCCTGTACTCTAGAAATCAATAATAAAAACACCATATCGATTTATTAGTGACAATTTAGATCATTAATTTATAATGTCATTGCCAAAACTGAACAATTTTATACGGGAATTTCAAAAAGAATCCTCGCATTTCATTTTAGGTTACAGCTAATTCCAACACATGCACTCACAGTTACGCAAGACAATAAAACAAATTTGTCTACATTTAGAAATCAATTTATGACGAAAATATGAAGATTTAATCAAATGCTCAAATATTCCTCCATTAACTGCCAGACAATAACCCAAGCGATTATAAAACTCATTTCTTACGTTGGCTAGTTGGTACATCGATATTCTGGCACATTCAGCGGAAATAGCATTCCTTAGCTGGTCTAAATTTTCATATTTTTTATTGGAATAAAGCTTAGTTATTAAATGTTCCCATAGAAAAAAGATAGCGAAAGATCCGGAGACCTGGCTGGCCAAGATATTGCGTGGTTCGGGCCTATGATGTCGTTATTAAATGCGTTGTTCAAGTATTCGCACACAGCTCTGGTACTGTGTGCTGGGCAGCCATCCATTTGATACCAAATCTCTTGATTTTCACGAGCAAGGTTGTTCAAAGCAGGCAAAATTTGTTTCTCTAAAAGTTTCAGAAAGTACTCCGCATTCAAATTTCGGTCAAGGAAAAATGGTCCAAGGATATGGTGGCCGAAAATTCCCGCCAAAACATTAATTTTTTGTGGATATTGAGTCCTTGTCTCAACAAATCGATTTTGGTTTTCGTTACTCCAGTACCGGCAATTTTGAATGTTGGGTTCGTTGTTCAATGTAAAAGTGCATTCGTCAGTAAAGCAAATATTTTGTAAAAAACCTCTGTCAGTGTTTGTCCTCTCCATCATCTCAAAGCAAAATTCCTGTCGTAGTATTTCGTCTCCGTCTCTTAATTCTTGGTGTCTTTCATACTTATAAGCGTGGTATATACATCTTTTTAAAATTCGAGATATTGTGGTGTGGTCTTGTCCAGTAATGTCCTCCAGTTGTCTCGTGCTAATGTTTCCTTCGGCCTCCTCTACACAAAGTATCACGTCTAAATCCCTCTCGTTTTGTACAATTTGTCTCTCATTTTCACGTCAATTTTCTTCACATTTGCAATTATTGATTACTGTGCCTGTAGTTTCAAATTTTTTTATCGTCCGTTCTATTGTCGATTTACTTGGTATTGGCCTATTGGGAAAATAGGCTGCAAACATGTCCGCTACTCTTCGATAACTATTCCCTGATAAAACCATTTTATAATAGTGATTTTTTCTTGATTTAAGTAGTTCATTATTTAAAAATGATGTGACATTGATCTGACAACTTGAGAGTAAGAGGTTAAATAATTTTTCTGCTATTTTAATATAAACTTCTAATAATACAGGGCGCGTAAGAAGATAGGAGATTCGTAACTTATTTTAGCATTTATCTCTTAGCTGGCGGACTGAGAAGAGCTGAAATTTGTACACCGGGTACAACTTTTCGTGCTCTTTAAAAAATCCTAATAATATTTTCTTCTAAAATAATTAGGGGAGCCAATATTGGACCACTTCAAAATTTACATGGGATTCCCTATGTCCCGCTCGAAGCACCACCCGGTATACTATATACTGCTAAGATTTTCCTGGCTTTTGTAAAATAAATGAAGCTAAATATTTAAATCTTGCTTCTGATTTGTAGCTACAGTTCTTGTTTTTCCTTTAACACTTTTCGTTTCTTTCGACGAACAAAATACTTTATCGAGTTCCTTAAAGATATTAGTTGTAAAGGAAAACGTTGGCGTTGGTGATATTTGTACCAAACTTGCAAGACATTTTTATTGTTTACATAAAAACAGAGCTGTCGCAATTACTTTTAAAAATAATTCAATTACAATTACCAATTACTCTTCTAAGTAGTAGTAAATTACGATTACCAATTACTAGCATGTTTATTACAAGTAATTCAATTATTAATTTAAACTAAAAATAATCAAATATTTTAACAATTACTCTATTTAAATTACCACATTTAATTTATTTCTCTTTTGGTAATTAAATTACCGGAATGTAATTGAACTAGCGTTATGTAATTAAATTCCCACTATATATTCAATTACTGTTTATTCTTTCAATTACATTTAAACTAAATTACTCTAGAAATATTTGAATAACTACCACACCAGTAACCAGTACCTGTAATAATAAAAAAACAACTATCTTTGTTTAGGATAATAAAAAAAAACAAACATAAAACCGTTGGTTGTTTGGGTTATCACAATGATCGGTGTACGAAACGAGAAACATAAAATTGATTAAATAATTCAGTGTTCAAAACGATAATCTTTCAGGTAAATTTTTGAAGTGTACGAGACTAGAAAATACGCTTTGATCAGAGGTTTAAATAACATTATTATGCTACAGTGTTTTTCCAGTGACATAATTAAATTAAAACCTAAAAAGGTTTAGATGTAAATATCATTCAAAATAGCAAAAATCAAGTATAGGTATGCCACTAATAACACGCTTCCTTAATATTTCTTGCATTTGGTCCTCATTATAAAGTAGGTTATAAGCCGTTGGGCTTCAATGTGTTAAGCATATTAGAACATACATCATCTTATTTAACTCTTAACCAACTAATCTCATGTAAGACTTCCAAAACTTTCATACAAAGTCTAGCTTCTGGCTTTGATAGTTATACCATTGAATTACAGCGACTACATATAAGTACGTATTTTTATAGTTCCAAAATTATTACTGGAAAACAGAAACATAGTTGTAAGGACTAACTGAAAAATGTACATACATAAAAAATGAACAAGGTGGGATTAAAAAATACGGTAACTGATTTTTTTTAACGGCAATTGCTTATTCTACATTGTTATGAAGTATCGATAGATCGGTAGTCCGGTCCTTTGATATCCATTGTGACAAGTCAAAACAAGTATCGGCTTCTAGAGTCCAAAGAGTAAGGTAATATCTCAAAATCTGAAGGGGGAGTTGCCACAATACAAAATAGCTGACAATCAATAATTTGATTTCTAATACTATCTCAAAGAAAATATAAAAAATTAAGCTTAATACTCAGACGAATTCTAGTATCAAATATATACAGCTTTGCTACCTATAACTTGTCAAAGCCATGATGATCGAAATTTCTTAAAAGCCAATTATTTTTAACCCTGTAAACTACAGTTGTATTTACTGAAAATGGCAAAATCTAGTCTTATGACTAGATTTTGCCATATTTGCGTAAATTAGGCTTTTCTTATCAACACCGATAGACAAACAAAAATATAAAACGCTTTAAAATTATTTCTAAAAAATTACAAAGTATTAAATATTAAAAATAAAAAAATTCCTAAAAATATTAAGAATATTTAAAATATAAAAACATTAAAAATATTAAATATAGAGTACCTCATTCAGACTTGCCTGCTCTGGAATTGTCTTTAACACTGAAACGATATTTCCTCGTTGTATTGTATTGTATCAATTTAGTAAAATGACAAATACTCGAAATTAGATTATTTTGCTTCATTACCCCGAGGACCAAATGTCTTAACCGCAAAAAGAACAAAGAGAAAATGGTCTATTATCTCTTTATATTTCCCGTTTTCCTAATTTTCAGCTATACGTGCAGCGAATCCAACTTCTTCTCTTGATTGATTTATATATGAATCTGAACGAGTATGCCGGCACGTAGCATCCCACAATAATGCCTTTCTATTTTTCAAGGAACTAATGTCATCCCTTCAACGCATTTACCATCATTTCGAAAAATGCCGGGCGGCTCTAAAACTGCAGAAAAATTTGCTGTGATTAAAACACGTTTAATAATATCATAAATGATCCTATGCCTCTACATCCTATCTGCACTTTCGATGCTGCTGAGCCCATGAAGGCCATAAAGGTCAACTGTTTTGCTCCAAATGCAGGTATGCGACTCACACACAGGCTAACCAATTCTCAGTGAAACGGAAACACGAAACGAGGAATATTCTAAAGATTTTCTAGTTGAGCAGATGGCAATGCATTAAGCCATGCAGTGCTTTTATAATTCTGAAGAGTCAAAAGAGTTCTGTCTGTTACTCTCACATGAACAATTGAGATTACTATGGAAAACTTGGCATATTTTAAAATCAAACTGCTCTGATTTTTTCTCATCTTACTAGGAATAATTTCCAGTTTACATAAAGAAAGCAACGCCCTTAAACAAAAATTAAAATCAAATTTTTTTAAACCATTTACAGCTTGTGGAATAATATGGAGTCATCATAAAGTAACGGGTATACTTTAAAGCCTTGTATAATTTTAAAAAATTAAGCTAGTAGCTAAAAGTAAATTGAATCTAGTTGCCTCAATAATTGGATTTTACTGTATCTATGGGAAACAAAAACAGTTGTCGTGTCAACTGCTGTCAACAGTTGTCAGACGTAATCATCGCAACTTTAGAATTATTATCAAAATAAACCGCACAAATCCAAGATCGCCTGATCTTAACCCAGCGGATTACTGGCTGTGGGGCTATTTAAACATTTAGTATTTGGAACACGACCAACAACGCTGGAGAAATTAAAACACTCTATTACAGGGGTCTCCAAACTACGGCCCGAGGGCCACATCCGGCCCGCGGACAGATTTTGTCGCCCCATGGAAACTTGCATACTGAAAACTCCTTTTAGAGCAAATAATTTTTATAGCAAATTAAATTTAGTTTACTGAAGTATTCTAATTTTATGTTGAATAATTATTAATATGACATCTACATTGATATGTCATGGGCTAACTCCGCTAACTCATAACATTCTTGTAGGCTTATTGTTATTGTTTTTGTGATAAGTTGGATAAAGAAACACAGAATTGTAATGAGTAAAACATATATAATATGCAGAAAATTTAACTTCAGTATATAATAACTAACAAATTATTGAAATGAATCCAACTAACATTTTATACATTTTAAATAATCACATAACTTATAACAAACATAATGACATATGAAATACTAATGAGATTTATGTAATTGAGATTTTCCACTGACAATAGTTGGTAGTTGTGGACTAATTTTACTTGTACCAATTATTAAAAGAGATTTAAGATGCTCATCAGTTAATTTCGTTCTGTAAAAATTTTTTGTGTACTTCATTTTGGAGAAGGTTTTCTCACACAAATAAGTAGTACCAAAAACGAAAACGAACCACGAGCAAATTTATGCAAATTATCAAATTGTGTCAGTGGAAGACTCTTATAAAATTCCAACAAAGATGAGTTTTGATATTTGTTCTTAATTATATCACTGCATTGTAGATCAATCATTTCCATTTGAAGTTCCGGGGCTAGGGTTTCAATGTCAGTATCAAAAGGATTCTGAAAAATCTTAATTTGATTCGCATGGCATCAAAGTCGAGAAACAGTATCAAAATTTATCTTCAAAGCACTCAAGTTTCGATTGCAAAATCGATAGGAAACTCAGTCTCAGTAGTGTGGCTAAATATTTCACATGTTTTAAAATGTGAAAAACATTTACTTCGTAGTTGTGATTGAAACAGTCTCAATTTCTTCCGGAATGATTTGATATTAGTGTATAAATCAGGAAAATGCTGGTTTTCTCCTTGCAATGCTAAATTCAGTTTGTTCACATGTTTTGTCAAATCAACATAGAATGCTAACTTCCACAGCCATGCGTTGTTTTGTAATTCAGTAAGAATGCTTTTCATTCAAAAAAATTTCGATCACTGCTCGAAGTTCAAAAAAGCGCTGAAGGACTTTCCACAACTAAGCCAGCGTACGGCAGTATGATAAGGTAAGTCAGTTTCTCCAATCTCTTCAATAAATTGTCGGAATTGTCGGTGATTCAGCCCAAAAGATCTGATAAAATTAACAGTTGATATGACTGGTTTCAGAACGTCAGACATATCCAAACATTTTCCGCACAAAGACTGTTGATGAATGATACAATGTAAGACTAATGGTTTTGAACCACCGTCATTTTCTACAGCCTTTGACACAAGAGCGACCACTCCTTTATCTTTCCCACTCATTTTTTTGCCTCCATCAGTTGTAATACATTTCAAGTTTTTCCATCAAGTTCTTTTGATTAATGGCCATTTCAACTCCTTTAAAAATATCTGTACCAGTAGTTGTGCCATGAATACTATACATATCAAGAAGTTCTTCGTGCACTTCATAGCTTTTATCTACTCCTCGAATATAAATCAACACCTGAGCAGTATCTGACACATCCGTTGACTCATCCAAGGCCAAAGAAAACCACTCAAAATGTCCATTTTTGTCGAACAGTTGAGAGGATATATTTTCAGCGATGTTTTCTACCCTTCGAGCCACAGTGTTTGCTGACATACTGACAGTTTTTAATAAATTTACCTTTTCAGGGCACATTTCTTCGGCTACTGCAATTATGCATTCTTTGATCATTTCTCCATCGGTGAATGGTTTTCCACGTTTTGCAATTTCAAGAGCCACACAAAGCTGGCACGAGTTGCAGCCTCTTGTTCAGTTTTGAGTTTTGTAAATGAAGATTGCTGCGATTTCAATCCGCGCTGCATGCTTCGAATTTTTCTGTCCGCAAACTTCCTGTATATTTTGAGTAATTTTGAAAATGTTTGTTTCATAATGACGTTTAATGTTATATTCTTTGAGAACGGCTATGCTTTCATTGCAAATCAAACATAGCGCCTTGTTACTGGACTCAATTACGAAATACTGAATGTTCCACTGATCTTTGAATTTTCTGCATTCACTATCAATTTTTCGCTTCTTTTCCATACTACTAATTCACACACAAAAGCAACAATTCAAATCAAAATACTGTTATAAAGATGTCTTAAACTTAAACACGCACAAACACGTTTTAAGGAGGTATGCAATATTTTATTTAACAACAGTGTCATAGGAACTGACTTGTGGTTGCGCCACTAGCCTTCTTATATATTCCAATTACTGCCATCTAGAAGTGAGTGGAAGACACTTTCTCGAACCAACGAGATTATTCTGTACGTGCTATTAGCGCCATCTGTTAGCGATAGAAGGTACTACCTATTTCCGCTTGTGTCCACCAGATGTCGTGTCACGTTACTCCTCATGGCTCGTACTCTACGACTAATCTAGAAATTACAGATAATGACAGGAAAATTAATAATATGCAGTGTTGCCGTTTTGCGGACTTTAGTCCGATTTGCAGCCTTTTTTAAACGTTGTGTACTTTTTCGGACTTTTTTTCATCAGTGGACTATTTCACTTCTTACCACCGGCAACAATGATAATATGGTTTTGGCCCTCGGAACTTACTGGAGTAATCAGTATGGCCCTAAGGCTGGAAAGTTTGGAGACCCCTGCTCTATTAGAAAGCAAATTGCTGCAATTCAATCAGAAATGCTAAATAACGCTGTGCACAATTTAGAGGAACCATTAGTAATCGTACATCAGCAAAATGAACGGCATATCGAACATTTGCGTTAACCACTGTTGGACATATGAAATCCCATTATTTAAGTAATCGATTTTCTTTCACATTTTGTTTTTGTTAAAAATACATAATAATCTAAAATATATCCCTTACTTTATAATAACCTTGTAGATTTAATAAGGTCAAAAGTAATTTGATCCTAAAAAGGCTGAAAAACATAAGGTTGACAAATCTCTATTACCAAGCCCTCCAAGTTTTGTTGGCAAAAATATTTGTACCCAAGGTTTGTAGTCTATATTAGAAATAATTATATTTTTTGTATCAATATCATATTAATATTTTGTGAGAGAAAAAAGTAATTAGTCCAGTGAACCTTACACAGCGTAATAGATATATTAAACGTGAAATAGCGAATAAATGTCTTAAAAGGTAAAAAGATATGTAACGATTTTAAAAAAAACTCATATTTTCATGTATTCTATTAAAGTTTTTTTTTTCTGGAAGGTTTTGCCAATTGACTTAGAGTTGGATTTCTTTTATATTTGAAGCTAAATATTTAAATTTTAAAAACACAGAATTTACTAAATTATTATTTAAAATACTAGTGACTTTACATTTTTTAGCAATAATTTTTAGACCGAATAATACGCTTTTTAAAACTATGTTTTGAAAATCCTCTAAGACAGTATCATCATTATGAATTTATAATAATATTAAAAAAACTAAAAGACACGCTTTTATAGCGAACCGAACTAAAAAGTAGAAAATAATTCAATTATAGTAAAAAAGCGTAGGGTGCTTGATATTAAATATTATTAAATTATTTTTTTATTATACTTACCTGAAAATACTACATTTTTAACTGTGTATAAAATACAGTAAATGTGACATTTTCAGAACAACAGCTACGGATTTTTTTTCCTATCCCTCTTTCCGTAGCGCTTATACAAAAATTCATGACCTGCATACTTTATTTATTTCAAGTGAAATTTTTTTGCCTTATTTCAAAAATTGCAATTAAGATTCGGAAGAAATCCGGATATTCCCGATATTTTATTACAACAAGCGGCAGAAGTAAGTGCAGATTTATTATCAGTGAAATCCAGTATGAGATATGAACATGAATATCCATTTTACCGAATGTCGGCTCAGAAAAGAATCAAATTGTGAGTGACGATATTCTCTAGTTTATTTTCTGAAAAAGCCAAATCTATGAAGTCATCACCTTATAGAGTCGATTCTTCATGTTAAAGAGTTGTTTGGCAATAAAAGAAAATACTCACAACAAATATCCAAAAACTATCGCTTTTTTGAAACGACAAGCTGTAGGATATGTACCAAAGGAATCCAAGGTTTTTTTACATCAGAACAAGTAACCAAATTTTTATGTGAAGCTTCAGATGGAGAATATCTACTAGCAAAAGTAATTTTAGTGTTTGGCATCTTCGGTGCATGCCACAGAGATGATTTAATACGTTTAAGTTTAGACGATGTGGAAGATAATGGGCGTTTCCTGTGTCAAGATGGAAACACTCACAGATCAAGAAGTTTTACCATTACCAATGAAAATTGCAAATTCAATCTCTGTACACTTTACCGTAAATACGCAGATCTTCGCCCTAAAAATATGGAGAGTAGAATTGTTGCATACCGAAACCAAGATTACGCTCAACATGTGGGTGCCTTACTATCAGTGGTATTCCAAAACTTGTTGCAAAATACTTAAACTAAAAAATCACGAAGAATATACCGGACATGGGCTAAGGCGTTTGCGGCTACCATGTTGGTAAAAAGCGGCTATGATCTGCTCACTTTGGAAAGACACGGAGAATTCCAATGTAGCAGAAGGATATATAGAGGAGTCCATACAAAGAAAAATTAAAGTATCCCAAAAGTTGTTTAGGCCTTGTAACTTGGAAACTACAAAATCTGTAACAGTCAATCAAGATAACCAAAACATACACGAACACTCCGCTTCAACATCTTTAGTTCAACAAAAAGAAATACAAAAGGGATTGAGCTTTAACAATAATACGAATTGTACAATAAATATAACCATTAATCATAACGGTTCTGTCCAAAATTAATTTTCTTAGATTTAATGAGCTTGTAATTTGTTTTACTGTTTTAAAAATAAAAATAAATAATCGCAATTTTCTTAAATCATTTTTTGGGGTTTTTTTGTTTATGTTGTTTTCAGGTAAGTATAATAAAAAATATCGTGTCATTACACGTTCGAAATGGATTTTCCGTTCTTGCATGACTTACGCGCTCCCTCAATTTGTACGCGCACGGAAAATCGTCATTTCCGTACTGGTAATTAAATATACTATATTGGTAGCTATTTACAAAATTATTGTGAAAATATAGTAAATTACACCCCCCGTTTTTTACTATAATTGAATTTTTTTTTAATAACTTATTTTATTTTAAATTTATTTCAAATAAATTGGTCATAATTGATTGTTGGACTTTCTATCGCTGTAACACAAACTATACATGCTTAAAAATTATTTTCTACTTTTTAGTTCAGTTTGCTATTAAACCGTGTTTTTTTAGTTTTTTTAAACTATAATTGATTTTCTTATTTTTTAGTCCCAAAACAATATCAAAAGTAATCTTAATCAAGAGCCAGGATTTTTAGTATATCTTATATTTGTCAATAAATCTATTACGGCCAACGGATCATAACAAAATTCTACATGGAAAAGGAAACCCCATAGATGATTCAACATAAAGGTCACTGAATAACCCTTTCTCCAAAAATAATTATTTTGTTGCCAGTATCCTAGATTTTTGTAGAAAGCGTTTTGTGCTATTTTGACCTTGGCGAATGCGCAAGTATTGTCATTTCATACATGCAATACGTCGTTTTCTTCTTTATCCTCACGAATCAGAAAAAGTTATTTTAAAAATAAATTATCAAAACCTTTTAATATGGTTATGAAAACAATTTTATCACGAGTAAGCGAATATCTCCCAGAATTTTTACCATTTATAGCCCAATGTTATGATAATCCGAGTTTACTTTCTTCGGTGATCAACATATTTTTTCTCAATGAGGTGTCCAACAAGGGATCCTCTTGGACCAGCTCTTTTAGTTTAGCAATTCATCACTTATTTTATCATTAAATACAGAAATAAATCTTTGGTATCTAGATGACGGTACACTTGCTGGAAACCCAAAATCGGTTTTTGATAATTTTCATAAAATAATCGGGGAAGTAAAGATTTGGGTTTTTAAAATTTTAAAATTTTTATAAGTGTGAATTAACTGTTTTATCTAAAGACATTCCAATATACAAACAAATTTTTTAAGTGTTGTTCCTAATCTGTCAGTAAATCCCATTTCAAATTTTAATTTATTAGGAAGTGCTTTTTCTCAATAAATTTAATACTCAATTAATAAAAGACAGAATTTTTAAAAACTCTTAGTACCAAATTAAAATTTATAGACTCACATATTTCCTATTATTTACTAAAATATTCCTTTGCCATACCTCGAATGTCTTATTTGTTAAGATGTTCACCTTGTTAAATCTCCAGAATTACTTTGTAATTTTGATAATGTATTACAAAGTTTAGTTCAAGAAATAACAAATTGTGATATTAAATTAAATTCTTGGTGACAAAGCACTCTTCCAGTAAATTTGGAGGTCTTGGAATAAGGGTACATCACCTGTCTATTTCTGCTTTTAGGTTCAATCAATGTTTTTCAGGTTTACTTTCCAAAATTTTATCTTCCTATATTCTCGCGACAGTAGATAATGATTTTAGCAATTGTTTTGTAAGATGGTTATCTGTTTGCAATCTTCAAAAAAACAACCACAAGTATTACCAAAAAAACAGAAAGATTTTGACTTTTTAATTTAAGCTCGTCACAAATATATTAAAACATATTATGTGAACAAGTGAAGATAAGGCACGTCTACTTGCTCTTCAGGCCTAAGTAATGCTTGGATTAACACTTCCATCTTCGTCCTTAGGAAATTTGTTAGACAACAAAACATTCCATATTTCCATCGCTCTCAGACTTGGCTGCCTGTGTGTGGAAGCACACCTGCGTTTCGGCGAAAATGTGATATTTATGGCCTAAAGGGGTTTAAACTGCAAAAAAAACGCAGGGCGTTCTTCGACACAGTCAGATAAATGCATTATCAAAAGAGCATTTTGTGAAAATCCTTCTGTGTTGAGCCCCTTTTGGGTTTTCAAAGCGATGGAAAACGGGGAATGGAATGACCTTAATTCCCCCAAATATGGAAAACAATTACTTTGGGCGCTATTGGGCACTTAAAATCCTATCTGGGAAAAAACCCAAATTTTTAAAGGGTGCTCTATTGCCGTGAATAAAAAAAATCTAAAATATAAAGAGCTTGAAGAACGCTTTATTTCTTCCTTTTGCTTTGAAACTTTGGTCCTTTGGGGGGGTGAGGCTAAGGTTTTATTTATGAAAATTTTCAAAAATACAATCAAAAAAACTAAATTTTTTATCCAAAGAATTGGTTTTGCTGTGCAACGGGGGAATGCAGATGGGATAGGGAAAAATCCAGGAAGACCTAGGACTTGATGAAGTTTATAATTTTTTTAAAATAGATTAATTTTTATTTAATTTTAGAATATTTTTTTTGGTATTTATAATATTATACATATGAATTATTTAATCGACAAAAAAATATCCATAATTAAGGGCATAATGCGGAAAACAGTTTTAGGAGTATCTAAATGTTTTCAGCCCACCCAACCCCTTCCGTCCATTTCAATTAAACTTTTTAGTAAGTTCAGTCCAAAGGTGTTTAAAAAATTGTAAATGTTCAACTCAGGATATCGAAAATAGAGCCGAAAAAGGGAGAACAGAGATCTTAATATTCCTGAGGGTTTGGGGGAAAAAAAAATGGTTATACGAGGGTTCTTGGGCAAAGGGCAATAAACATATACAACGGTATTCCCCTTTTAAAAATTGAAAAAAATCAAGAGCTGCAGGAAGGAATAAAAGCAAAATTGGGATTTTGTTTTGGAATATGAAAAGAGAAATAACGATAGGGAAATTTTTTAAAAAAATATTTGTTTTTCCATGAATGTACATTCACCCTAACAATGAACCAAAAAAATTGCCGGTATTGACCAAAAAATAACTTTTGAAT
>JAHBCN010019749.1:0-15771 GCA_019359885.1 Listronotus oregonensis
AGAATCCAAATTTAAAAATATACTGCATTAACATTTTTAAAGTAACATTATTAGAAAAGTTCATTTTCGCAGTACTTCCGGTAAAGCCGGAAGTGGTTTTATTATGACCTCTAATTATAGAGTCTTCAGATAGAATTAAATTAAACATAATACATTTTTGAAACATTTATTTGTTTTCCCATAAAACTGCATAATGTGCGGTAGTTTAGACATCTTTAATCGCCATTTTCTTAAAAACAAGCAGAGATAGGTGTAGGATATAATATAGATTTTATATCAGAAATGATCCGTAGAATCCAAATTCCGACAAATATACAGGGTGTTCCATTAAAAATATCAAAATTGATGTCGTTTCCGGTTAAACCGGAAGTGATAGACACATGTTATAATATCCAAAATCATCATCTTATGATATAATATATCATCTCAAAATTTGAAAGCCATATGGGCTGGGTAGTGATTTCGTTGTCACTCGGTATAAATATAATTGAGGAAAAAGAAAAGCTTAGAACTTAGGGCTTTTGAATTTGTCTAAATTATTCACACATAGAAGTTATTAACAATTTTTTTATAATTTTTGATATGGTAGAAGTTATAATTTTTTTTTAAAGTGTAATTATGTATTCCCTGGGTTTTTTGTTAATAACTTCTACAAATAATTTAGACAAATTCAATAGCTCTAAGTTCTAGTCAGTCATGGTTAGTTCTGGTTAGCAAAGCAGCTTTTTATTTTTCCCAGTTATATTTCAGATGTAAAAATGCGGAGACATATTAGAAAAGACCCATGATTTGCTACATTAAATGCATTATTTAGAAAAAGCCTACTTTTTAAATTTTGCGCCGAGTCCCAGCATAATAAAGCATGTTTCATGTGTCAACACTGTCAAGAAGCTCGCCAGCGGGGTTTCTCTAGACGCGAGTCTATGTAATTTTATTGTTTTCCTCCTTCTTGAACAGTCGAGTCGTATTTTCTTTTTAAGTTTACACTTTAAAGACATAGATTAATAGTACCGTGAATGATGCAAAGTTTGGCAACATCGCAATTTATTTCATATTATATTATTACTAGATGAAAAGCCTGTCTCCACCAGGTGAGAGACAATATTAAGTAGCCTCTGTCTCTGTAAGACGCCTACCCTACGGCTAACGGTAAAAAAACACTTTTTTGCTCCTATTTTTGTCCCGGGGGAGAAATTCAAAAAACGGGGTTCGTTAGGTTCTTGCCACTGCTAAAGACTACTACTGTGCCAAATTTCATGATTTTAGCTCAAGCCATAACTTCAGAATCAAGTGGACAGACAAATAAATATATATACCTTCCTACATATAAATATATCCACATTAGCAAATTATATATATGGATTATTATAATGGCACCTTTTATGACCCGTACGATAATAAACAATGAATTATTGTGCAATTTTGTAGTTTTTGTTATATTTATCATAAAGAAAAAGTTCCGTGAGTGACGTAAAATACTTTATATCCTGTTGGATTATTGCTGTTTTAACCCCCCAGCACCCCTGTCTCTTAAAATAGCCGAAACAGTGATATAAAACAATTACCAAAAATTGTTCAGCCAGAATTTGTCGCTGTAAAACTCACCACCACGTTTACAAAATATTGGTAAAATATATGGTTGCAATTTCTTGTAAAATTATATTAAAGTGAAGGCTTGCTGTGTAAAACTCCCTTTAAAAATATGCAAAATATACCCCAATACTTTTGTATTAACAGATCACAATTTTTTTTTTACAAATTAAAAAAGATGGAAATATCAAGCCTTTTATTCTCAGATTTTAATTTTATCTTAAAACAGAGGAAATTGAAGATAACATTATATGTAACTGTAATTTATTTTTTTCTTCTTTGTTTCTATACTAAAGATATGCTATATTTTGTTATTTAGCATTTGTGGATGGTACATCTATGGAACTTGTCAATCTGACTGGGACGATTCCTGTAAACTATAAAGGTGCTTCATACAACATTCCAATTTGCATTTGGCTTATTGACACACACCCAAAGAATGCTCCTATATGCTATGTTAAACCTACGCCAGATATGTCAGTGAAAGTGTCCATGTATGTTGATCAAAATGGAAAGATTTATTTGCCCTATTTACATGATTGGGTACCCGTAAGTAGTTTTTGGAACATTTCTCAGTATTAATTAGTATCAACTTTTTGAGTCCATTGTCTTTAGTGCCCATTGATTTGAAAAAAAAATAAAAATTTCAGATAAAAGGAGCACATTTTGTTTAGTAATTTTCAAAAAGAAAAAAATTTAAAAAATGCCAATCATTATGTTTTAAGGTTAGTAAAAGGCCAGATTTTGCGACATTGTCTAATGAAAAAAGAAAGGATTTAAATTTAGCATGGGTCCGCCCTATTCTTGACTATAAAAAATCGAAAAATTAAGATATCAGACTTTTTTCATTTTGTTTAACGGCGCAATTATGATAAAATATACAATTTAATGAGGAAAACCCAACCAGCACTAGCTAATAGTTTGAAAGTTGTTATTTGCTGTGGTTAGTTTTTTTTCTATAAATAAACTTAATGTCTGTTAAACGAAAAAAAAACAATCTTCGATAATAATAAATTATTGGAAAACATCTGGCAGCATTGCTTATTCAAGCAGAGACACGTCAGAAAAACGGCATCGTATCATCTCTTTCTAATGTATAACTATCTCACCTATTTTCAAAATAAATTGGTCATAGCTTTAGTATATTTTATATGGCAAATGAAAAAATTGTATTATTTTGTGATAATATAAGTAAAACATCAATTTTTTCAGATCCTATGTGTTTTATTATGGTGTAACAAATAAGTAAATAAATATATACAGGGTGTCCCAAAAGTAATGGGGCACAGAGCAACAGCAGATTCCTTAGGTCGAAATAATGTAATTTATGTAAACTTGCCTTATCGCAAAGTTGATAATAACTAAAATACAGGGTGTCAGACTATTAATTTTGTTTTCATTTTTTCGTAATAATTTCTTAACTAAATGACAAAGCAGTACAAAATTGGGGATTTGGGACCAAGGCGAGAAATTTAAGTTCGTTTATGCTTTCGATGTTGCTAGGAGAGGGCGCCAGCTTTGGCCTACCCCCTTTGTTTTATATGGCATAACTTTTTTTAAGCTTAGTATATTGACCTGTTTATTAAAAAATATTTTACTATAATTCCCTTTTCATCAAAAATGTATACTTCATTTAAGTCTCTAGAAATAACTGTTTTCGATATAAACGCACTTTAAAGGACCTCGCAATTTTCTTGTGGAAAATGGTGTGACGAGTTCGAGCCTGGGGACCAAGAAATCCACCATACTCAGCAGATCACTACAGTGAATCATCCCATTAACCAGTTTATAAAGAAACAAGAGGAGAGCTTTTCTACGTCTATTCTTCAGCGACTGCATACCACACAGAAGCAATCTAGTTTCATAGCAGACGTCTTCATACGGAAAACGATATTTAAATAACAAATATTTAGTGAATTTATGTTGTGCTCGTAAAGACTTTAGGGAAAAACGAAAACGAAATTAATAGTTTGGCACCCTGAATATTATATTTTTTTATTACATTCTTTATATAGCTAATATTTCAGCTAATCAATAATTTACATAGGCAAACAGAATATAGTTAAAATGAAATACAATACATACTTAGAGCTATTAAAACTAAAGAAATCTGTAGTCACAGCCACATTAAACCATTTAAAAATGTAAGTCACAAACGTAATAAATAAAAATTAGAAAATAACAACTAACAAAACTAAAATAGTCTAAGAATAGGTCATATTATAAAAATACATAAAAAGTCAAAAATACATAGAATCACTAAAAAATAATTAAATTTATAAAATACAATAAAAATACACAAAAAAAGGGAAATCTAATTTGGGGTCAGCAAAGCAAATCTCAACACAAAAAGAAGACAAACAAAAACAAGACAAGCAGCTAATATACATATTACAAAATGTTGCACTCTTTTAGAAGGTATGTCTTAAGTTGAGCTTTAAAAGTTGCAAGTGAATTGACATTTTTCAAATCTTGAGGCAACTTATTAAATGTATCCAAACCTTTAAAAAAAAAAGGGAATTTTAGCACATTTTTTTATTTTTGGATGCAATTAAAAAATTATTTTGTTGTCTTGTACTATATGAATGTATGTCACAATTATTGCAAGCACTGATGCATTAGCCTAATCGGAGTATATTTAGAGCAACACAATATCAGTCTCATTGCCCTGTTTTGTAATTTTTGCAATCTATTTAATTCATTTTGACCCAGCATATATAAAATAGTTGCACAATAATTAAAATGTGGCAGAATTATTGTATTATATATTGTAAGCTTTGACCAAAAAGAGAGAAAAGATGAACATCGCGATAAATAGTTTATTGAATTGCTTAGCTTAGAAATAACAAAATTTGCATGCTCTTTGAATTTTAGTTTATCATCTACTATAACGCCTAGATATTTAATTTTTGAAACTTGTACAATGTTACTACCCCCAATTTGAATAGAGAAGCTGTTGCTAGCAAAGTATGTTTTAACTCTCTCCGTGGCTATTAACATATATTTACTTTTAGTTGCGTTAATACTTAACAGATTTCCACACATATACTTGTAAATGTTTATTATTCATCTTTATAACTAACGACTCTACGTCAGTGCCAGAAACATACACCAAAGTATCATCCGCAAACAGATGAATTTTTACTCCTTCTGACTCAACAGCACCCAGAATGTCATTATTATACAACACAAAGGGTATTGGTCCCAGAATGCTTCCCTGTGGAACACCATGATTGTTTATAACTTCCCCGGATGATTTCCCATTAATTTTTACCCTTTGACATCCGTGCTTTAAGTAACTGTCAAAGCACTTTAAGACAGTCCCTCGCAGACCAATATTATATAATTTGGACATCAAGGTGCCACGATTTATAGTTTCAAAGGCCTGTTATTATCAACTTTGAGATAAGGCAAGGTTAGGTAGATTACATTATTTCGACCTAAGGAATCTGCTGTTTCCCTGTGTCCCATTACTTTTGGAACTCCCTGTATATATCAAAATATTGCTGTTTAAAAAAAACGTTAAAGTTCAACGAAAGTAACTAATGTAATTTTTACCTCTAGAGTTCATCAGATTTGCTGGGACTTATACAAGTACTCATAGTAGTTTTTGGGGACCATCCACCTGTATTTGCTAAATCTAAAAGTGATAATAATCCACCCTATCCATGTAGGTATTTTGTGATTTACAAATTATTTTTATTTGGTAAATAAACTTTCTCAACGGTTGTTATTAACTAACATAATTATGTTTAAATTTATGTACTTTTTAGCCTATATGCCCAAACAGCCAGGATTTGGAGGACCACCTTACCCCACCAGCACACCGTATCCCCCTTCAAGTGGATTTTCTGGGGGATATCCCCCTTACCCACCAAACAGTAGTAATGCTTTTCCCAGTTTTCCTCCATATCATAATAGTTCATTTCCCCCTTATCCTCCAACAAGTGGTGGTGTTTTTCCTACCCCACCAGTAGGCACAGGTACAATAAAGGTAAGTCAAAAAGACAGTTTTATTTTAAAATTCTCAAATTGTTGCTTGTGACAGATCCAAGGCTTTTTGCCTTGTGCTTTGTGATTTAAGCAAAGCATTTAACTGTGTGAGGCATAATATCCCCCTACAAAAGCTTAAAAAGTATAACTTTAGCCCTCAAAGTATTAAATCTTATCTCAAAAACAGGGTACAAATGGTGAGGGTGTCTGGGATAGAGTCAACAGAGAGTGTGACTAATATTGGAATATCGCAGGGCTCAGTGCTGGGGCCCATACTTTTCTTAATATATTTTAATGATCTGCCCTCCATAGAATACAGGGCAAAGTACACTCTCTTTGCTGATGACACAACAGTGTTGTTTTTTCTTATATGTCAATAAAAAATTTTGAAAATAACCTAAATTAGTAGGTAAAGTGGGTTTTGACTAAAATTGACTTTTAAGGATGAACATATACGAGAATCTTTAATGACAGCCATCGAAGAAAAATTATTGAGAAAAATGAAAGAACAATTTATGCAGAATCAAGCTGAATTACAAACACTTAAAAAGACTCAAGATGAATTGAAGCAAGGAAAGGCCAAGTTGGATATGATGTTAAATAGGCTTGAAAAAGAAAAAGTATGTATAAAAAATTATTTTTAGTCTTAAGATAAGCCATATAATACTTAGGCAAGCAAATTAATTTAACACAAAACTAAATACTTTTAAAATTTATTTAAAATCACAAATATGGTAAATGCGAAGGATGTAATAGAATGCAATATACTGTATAGTCTGGCAACCGTATCTGTGACAGTGCGGCGTCGGTAAGGGGAAGGAAGTTGTAAACCAAACATGGCGTACTTCATTCATAAAAAGCACAGCAGTTCAGGAATTTTTTGTAATTCGTTTAAATAAAATAATGTGTACAGTATACATTTATGTTTTATTTAAAATATATTTTAAATGTATGGTCGTCACCAAAAATAAAGGCATTTAAAGACCATTAGTAACACTTTCACAAAATATTTCATGGAAAGTTAAAAATGCAGAAAAACGTCATCATCCAATCGGTTTTTTTTATTTGTTTACCTCTAAGATAGGCGGTATTTTTAATTTTGGTAATATCAAAATGAGAAACGTCGTTCTACGTTCCCTGTAGTATTATCATTGCAATTTTTGATAAATGACAAAGAAATTTATAAAATAAAACTTACTAAGTAAGCATTACTATTACTATAAAGTTAAATCATTATTTACCCATGTCTCGTCCAAATACATAATATTTCGCCCTTCTTGGCGATATTTTCGTATTTCATGTATATATTTGTACCTCCAATGTAATATATTAGGACGCTCCATTAATTTTTTTTTTTGAATTTTGAAATTTACGCCAAAAAAAACCGTTTGATATTAGTAACGTCCTAAGTGTTTCCCTAGAATATGAAAA
The DNA here is from genome assembly GCA_019359885.1 of Listronotus oregonensis. NCBI lineage: Eukaryota > Metazoa > Arthropoda > Insecta > Coleoptera > Curculionidae > Listronotus > Listronotus oregonensis. Next base: position 7,015 of record JAHBCN010019749.1, read on the forward strand.
ATTTAAATCTTCTCGCAATTTTTGCAACAATTTTCTACTTGTCGGGACAACTTTCAATTTAAGATAAAACCTATTTATCATATGTCTTATCACGTGAAAATCAAAATTTTATTTTTCTCGACAAGAGAAAGACCCCGTCGTTCATTTTAGGACTGGATAACATTTGATTGGGGTTATTTTCGGTAATTGTCTCGAAAGTTGCCTCCTCTCTGATTTTGACAAATTTGGTACGGGGGTTTTTGGGCGTTGATACGAATCTGCAAAAAATTTTTTCGCAACGTTTCGTTTACGAGATATTCATCATCAAAGTTAAAAATCAAACTAACCTAATTTTCACTATATTCCCTTCTTTTGTACAAAATTCTTGATTATTACACTAAAGGCAAACAATATTTAATAAACACCTTTTGAAACCTTGTATTTTTATTTATTTTACACTTTTTTCCATTAAATTCGAACTTTCAAGTTCAAAAGCAGCAACTACATTTGTTTACAAAGCTAATGTATCATGGTTGCCTACACGTTGCGGCGTGTGAAAGTGGAGGTTTGCAATTGTGGGAAAAAATGTAAAATTAATTAAAACAAGTTTTTTAAAAGGTGTTTGTGAAATATGGTACCAATTTGGTGTAAAAATCAAGAATTCTGTGCAAAAAGAAGGAGGAATAGTGTAAATAAGGTTAGTTTGATTTTCAACTTTGATGATGTTATCTCGAAAACGAAACGTTGCCGAAAAAAATTTTGCAGTTGAATCAGCGCCAAAACCCCGTATACCAAATTTGGTCAAAATCGGAGAGGAGGCAACTTTCGAGACATACCTTATCCAACCTTCTTTATTAATTTTTCGTACAGTTGATACGACAACTCCGGTGTAAAGAGATACCCGATCAAGCTTACGTTTAAGTGGCAATTTTAAAGAATTGCTTGCGGCTTCTTCATTGCAAACCCTATTAACAAAATAAAATGGACAAAAGTATATTTAAAAGTAGCTTTTATTTAATTTATGAAAAGCTGTATGCTTTATTGTGTGTATAACAGTGTTAGTTCTGAAATAAAGGTATTACTCAGCCTTTATTTAGTGACAAGCGGGTTTCCTAATCAGCGAGACTTGCCCGCTTTCTTTGTTACTTGCTAACAGCTTAATAAAAACAATACTTTTTTCATATTTTTGACGTAAAAATGGTATAAAGACGAATAAAGACCCTCTTCGTAAAAAATGTTGCAAACAGATGACTTAGCAACTTTAGTTGCCGCTACATATTATAAAACTTTCTTTTTCGTATATTTAATGTTTAAACCCAATAGAAAAAACATGATTACTGTTTTATAAGATTATTACTTATCTATAAACATTTGCTATTACTTCTTTTGTTTGTCCATGTAGTGTCTTTCCGCAAGTAAATTTGTTCATTTTAAAACAATAGTAATACTATTGAAATACTATTTAAAAATCAAATAAGAACTAAAAATGTATAACAAGGTAGAAAAACAAAACAAGCAAAATTACACAACACCAAATTTAACACTTAGAAATAAGGATAAAACTTCGACCTCCGACACTGAATGTTTAAATATTCGACATTCCAAGAGAGGAACCAGGAACACGCAAACACTTCCAATCAAATACCCTAGAAACAAAACATGTGACAAGCTCACAACCAGGTCGTTTCTAACTGGACAACCTTTTGTTTGATGTTGCCAGTTTAGACAAAATCGATAAGGTCTTTGGAAAATAATTACCTAATAAATAATATTCTTAGTAAAACAAAATAGATATTAAATAAAAATTAAAGTATATAACAACCACATTTAATTTCATTTTTTTCAATATTTTATTTTGTTATTGTAAAAAAATATTTTAACATTAAAATTACTACTTGAGTATATAGTAGTAAGTACTATTGCTTTCTTGTAGTTAAACTTGGCACACACACATATATTCGTTCGAAATAGTTTAAATTCCTTTCGCTGCTACAGTTAAGTTTGTCAAACTATACTAAGATGATGATTATATATGTTTTAACAAGTCTGTCAATTTTCTTAAAGAGATTTGGTATAATTATAAGCAAATATAAAAATTACAGCCTTCGTCTCAAATTTATTTAAAAAAATTACGTTTTTATCATTATCTTCAGACTTTAATGTCAACAAATAAATTATTAATGTATTATTTTATTTAAGAAAGACCTAGAAAAGAATATAACAGTACTTAAAGACAAGGAACAGGAACTAAATAGTGCAATTGAAAAAATAGGTAATGAAGAGTCTATAGATGTGGATGATGCCGTTACAACTACAGCTCCATTATATAAACAGTAAGTATTTGTAATTGTTACAAGCACTGCACTCTAAATCTGCTTAAAATATATCTAGTTGATGTGAAAAATAAAACTTACCAGTATTGGCTTGCTTGAAAGCGGTGGGAGAGGTGTAAGATTATTTATAAAATTTATTTATTTTTTTAAATAAATATATAAAGGGTGTCCCAGAAGTAATGGGACACAAAGCAACAGCAGATTCCTTAGGTCAAAATAATGCAATTAACGTAAATTTGCCTTATCCCAAAGTTGATAATAACTAAGATACAGGGTACAAACTTTTAATTTTGTTTTTTCGTAATAATTTCTTAACTAAATGACATATCCGAACAAAATTGGGGATTCGGGAGTTCTTTGAGGCGGGAAATATAAATTCACCCATACTTTTGATGTTTCTGGTAAAGGGCGCTTGCTACGACCTACCCCACGTGTTTTAGGTGGCAAAACTTTTTTGAAGCTTAGTATATTGACCTGTTTATTAAAAAAGAATTTACTATAATTCCCTCTTCGTCAAAAATGTATACTAAGTTTAAAAAAAGTTATGCCACCTAAACAAGTGGGGTAGGTTGTAGCTGGCGCCCTCTACCAGCAACATCAAAAGTATGGACGAATTTGAATTTCTCGCCTCAAAGAACCCCCAATCCCCAATTTTGTACCGCTATGTCATCTAGTTAAAAAAATATTATAAAAAAACGAATACAAAATTAAAAGTTTGACACCCTGTACTTAGTTATTACCAACTTTGTAATAAAGCAAGTTTACATAAATTGCATTATTTCGACTTAAGGAATCTGCTGTTGCTCTGTGTCCCATTATTTTTGGGACATCCTGTATATATATATATATAATATATATTATATATATATATATATATATATATATATATATATATATATATATATATATATATATATAAACCTAGTCAGCACTGTAAATGACCGTTGAATAACATTACAAATGTCAGAATAACTTCTGGTTAAATCTCCTAGGTGAAAATCGGCCGAATTTTAGGAATGTTTATGTAATTTTGAGGTTATGTCATTGGGGCGTTATAACTCAAAAACTAACGGGCTCCGATTAAAATCGGCAATTGGCCTGATAAGTAAAAAATCACCTGACAAACTTACTGTCTAGGGTTTTTTCAATATACTTAACTATATATACTTTACTTACTTAAAGGCTTTATAGCCATTTACTCTATTCACAATCGTAGAAGACTACACAGACACTAAAGTCAGTTCTGCAGACACTCCTTGATTACTTAGTCTATTAAAAAAACCTTTTCTTTAAAAAAAAAGCGCGAATAATTAAAAAAAACTTCAGGAAAAGACAGAAATAAACGGTACACGGCAAGAAACGAGTAAGTTTTTCTTCTTGTTACGTCAAATTGAAAAGTCTTTCGGCTAGCGGGAAATTTGGGGTGTTTTTCAATTGCCACACAAAAGCGCATTATGCAGCACAATGCTTAGCTCTTTAAGAACAAAAAAGTTATCCAAAGCCCGATTATGCCTCGATAAGAGCACTTACGGACAAAAATGCTGCGGTAATTAAAAAACACCCTTGAATTCAACACCTTTTGCCTGCGTGCCTTTATCCATTTTTTCCTTTTTTCTAATTTCCAACTAGTAGTTAGAAATGTAAAAAAATTTGCAGTTACTATTTCTGCCAGTTGTTTACATTTAAACCAAGCATGATTTAACGAAAATTTGACCATAGCGAGAGCTCCAAGCGATTTAGCTGTCCCCATCATACAATCCTCTCCCTGCCAACATAATCAGTGATAGACATCAATGGTATAAAGTCGATATATATTATATTGTGTGATTTTAAATTAATTTAAAGAATTTTACTGAACTTTATAACTTATTTATAGGTTGCTTAACGCTTTTGCTGAAGAGGCAGCTTTAGAAGATGCAATTTACTACATGGGTGAAGCACTAAGATGTGGGGTTATCGATTTGGATGTTTTTCTGAGACAAGTTAGGACTTTATCAAGAAAACAGTTCATGCTGCGTGCCTTGATGCAGAAGTGTCGTCAAAAAGCTGGGCTGTCTGTGTAGAAGAAAAACAATTTTATTTATGTTTAACATTATTTTTAAGCTTCGTTTGTACTGCAGTTAAATCAGTTAAAAATGGTTTAAATTAAATTACTACTTAAGACAACAGTTTCTCCAAATGAATAATATTATAGGTGGCGCTGTGCTGGAAAATTAAGTCATTTTATAAATAATCTGAGTCCTTTATTTGATTGTCTAAAACTTGCCTATTATGAAGTTATCTTTTTAAAAAATACAGTTTTTTTAAAACTTTCTTATATGGTTTATGTTGCTAATTATATACTTTTTGTATTATTTTTTAAACAAACTAAAAAAGGATGATAAACTAATTGTTATAAGTAAGACTTTGATCAACTCCAATATGTATTTGTAGCACTTTAAGTGAAGAAAATTATTAAGAGATTTATTGATTTTATTTTAACACATTAACTACCAGGCCAACTTGGAAAAAAAAATTGTACCAGGTCTTGTCAGCCAGACATATCGTTTCCCAACTACTCGATTTGTAGTTATTTCATGTAAAATTTATAAAAACAGAACTAGGTCTTTTTTATTTAAAGTAGTATGGTTCTATCCAAGATTCAACGATATTCTCATATAAATACATGGCAGACGTGAGAAAGCAAAGCCCAGATCTGGATGCTTCTAAATACTGTGTCCAATATTTGTACACATGGCGGAGAATGTAAACTACTTGTGTTCATATATGGTAGTTAGTATGTTAGAACGTTTTTTTTAATGGAACGCCTTGTATATTTTATCAAATTTTGACTATTTAATTCTACATCCTAAATGTATATTACACTATACGTCAATTATTGATACTTTAGATAACGATTACAATTGTAGTATGATCTACTCATGTAATAATTAAAAAAAAAGAAGAAAAAAAACAATTAAAAAAAATCCTATAGTAAATGTTTAAACTGCTGACCGTTTTTAGTACTATTTTCTGTCATAACTTTAGTGTCAATGACCAATTTGGTTCCTTGATTAACTCAAAAAAGCAATTTGACATATAGTGTATTTAACCTTTTGATGTAGAGTTAAATGTAGAATCAAAATTTGGAAAAATTCCATTAAAAAAAAACTTAAAATGTGATGGAACGGACGCCGGTTCAATACCGAATCAAGTCCGGCCACTTCAGACTTTTTCTGAAAAAGTCCGGTCCGCCGGAAATTTTTTAATGTTAAATAAGGAAATATGATTTAATGAGCTTGGAAATATGAATAGAGAGAAATAAAAATTTTGGGGGGTTGAAAAAGCATTACATTTATTAACTGATTACAAACTTAATTCCGTACAAAAAGGAAAAACACTGTTAATAATCAAAAATCTTTTCAAATTATGATGAATAAATAAAAGTTTTTCAGAGTTTGACTGGTTAATCTGAACGCTTTTTTTAAATGTGCCAATTTTAAAAGCCTTTCTGTACAAGTACTTGCTGGGGCCTTAAATATCGTTTAGCAACTTGGGCTCCATTTGGAAACTCATCCTTCTGCCTTTCCACCAATGTTTTGGGGATCATTTTCTCCCTGTAGGAGCTTATTAAGATATTTAATCGGGTCTTTGTTGGTTTTATTTACATTACCACCTGGTGGGTGTCTTCAGGTCACCTGGCCCTAAGATACATCCCGAAGGCCTGGAGAGAAGTCAAGTTGTCTTCATACCAAAACCAGGGAAGGCTGACTACATCCCCTAAATCATTTAGACCAATCAGCCTTCATCATTTCCCAGAAAACCATGGAGCGGCTATCAAAAGAAATAGAGATGGGATTATCAATAAACCCTTCACTCAAACAACATGTACATACAGGCAGATCAACGGAGACAGACAACGCAGTCTCAAATAAAATCGAAAGATCAATGGACACAAGGAGTCCCCTTGGTGTATTTAAACAAGGGGGCGTTTGACAAAAGACCTTTACCAAAATATCAGGCACTTGTGACTACTCTACTCCACCAACAGAATATGGATAATGAATAATTTCCCAAAAGTAAAAATAAACTGACGTTTAAGGTCAGGAGAAGGAACAAAAAGGCTGTCCGCAGGAGGGTACTTCACCCTTACTATGGAACATGGTTCTGGACAGCCTCTTGCGCCCTTAACAACAAAAAACCCATACGTAGCATACGCGGATGACGTGGTTATTTTTAAGGAAATTCCTGAATGTAATCTGCGATAGAACAACATGCCCTTAAAAAGTTGGAACAGGGTGCGTTGAAACGCCTTACTGTAAATCCCAAAAAAACAGAAATGGTTCTTTTACAAAGAAAAAGAAACTAGGGAACCTGGCCCCCTTTTTTTCAATACAGAACTGAGCTTTCAACAGAGGTCAAATCCTTGGCCTTGACAGTAAGCTAACGAATTTCACTTGGAGAAAGAATAAAGAAAGCATATATTGCTTTTGATCAATGCCCCAGAACCAGGGAAAGACTTGGGGATTCTCTCCCAAAGAGCCCATTGGATCTAAAGATAATAAGAATGGTCTTAGGTTCCATAGTGTGGTGGTCCAAAACAGAACAGATTACGGAAAACATGTTGATCAAATTCAAAGAATAGCATGTTTAAAACATACAGGTCTGGACTAAATTTTAGAGCTATGGAGGGATAGAACTCCCCCCTTGATATATTTGTAAGGGGGCTCTATGACTTAAATTCGCATGGTCGGCTAGACACTAAGAGGCACTGGTCACCTGGACGCCTTGTGGAGGGATGTTAAAAGGACTTCCAATTCTACAGGCAAAGCGGACTCAGTTGCAGTAAGGTTTGTTTTCAATAAACCCTACATAATTAACATAAGAGGAACAATACCAATAAAAGGCATCTAAAGGAACCATTAGCCTGTACACTGACGGCTCAAGACCAAGGTGGGAAGGCTGTGGCAATACTCACCAACCAAAACCTGAAAACGGATGGACAATGGGCGCCGAACCCAGCGTGCTTCAATCCGAACTGACAGCCAAACCATAGGGCTTGAAATTGCCGCAACATCGCCAACCATACGATCTGTTTTAAGAAGTAGGCAAGCAATACCCTGAAAAGACCACAATTCTTGGGATTATAGAATGTCATCAAGCCCTGAAACATCTTCTAAATAATGTGGTCAACCTAGCCTGGATCAGGGACATGACATATCTAAAGGAATCATACCGCGACTGTGGCCGGGCGGTGCGGGACGGAAACTAGTTGGTCCCGCCCCACCCTGGACGACAACAGCACGTTAAAGAAATCATTAAAGAATACTCCCATCGACTGTTTAAAGGGGGAAAGGGATGATACTAGACTGAATTTTGCAAAAAAAAGTTAAGTATCCAGAGTAATAGCGAAAACCTTATGATGTCCAGAAAGGGAAACCCCCGAACACTAACGGGCGTTCTAACTGGCCACTGCGGGCTAAGGGCACCATTTAAAATGGGTCTAACGAAAAAGGATTATGTGAGGCCGGGGAAAAGGAGGGGAAAACCGTGGAACAATTCTTTATTGTCCCCCCCCCCCCAAATTTAACGGAACCCTTTGGGGAAATTGGCCTTTCTGGCCGAAATTAGGAGATTCTAAAATTGTCAACTATTTTTAAAACAATAGGTTGGGCAGCGTGAATCTCCCCCCCTTTAAAAAGGGAAACACAAAGGACCATGAGGTCTAGGTGCAGTGGTATACTACCACCCTCTAAACATTCAGATCAGACACTTACATTACCAAAAGGAAAAGGGGGGTAGCAATTTTTTTAAAACATGTCCAAACTGAACCCTCTTGATGTTTCCCCGATTTTGACAAGGTTCTTCATCACTATCACTATCACTGTCTTCTCTTTAAGTTTAAAATTTTTAGTGCTTTCGTGCTATTAGTGGTAATCTTGAACTTTGTTATCTCGTTTAAAACACACTATTTTTGGAAAATATTTTCTGGTGGGAAAAAAATTTTTGTTGGGTCCCAAAAATAGCAATGACAAAATTTAGATTCTGGAAATTAGTTAAAATGATTTATATGGATAATATGGGTACACAAAGCAAGTCAGGGCAAAAAGAATAAGGGTTTTTTAAAAATCTTAAAGGTATATAAAAAAGATTCTACAAAATTGTTTTTGATTTTAAAAAAGTATAAAATTCATTATAAATTAACGAACTTTTTTTGATATTTATAACTTTTTTTTAAAATTTTTAATTGGTTTTTTAAAAAAGGGGCCATAATATATACATTATATTACCTAGCTGAATATTTGCCTGTCAATTGCTTTTTTTAAGAAAAACCTTTGTTTACAATATTTCCTTTTTTATTATCTTTTTTTTGACATTTAAATGTAAAAGTAATGATTAATATTTTATTTTTTTTTTTAGGAAAAAAAAAATGAGTTTGGGGGATTCCGGCATCCGGGTTTGCTAA
>JAHBCN010019750.1:0-15657 GCA_019359885.1 Listronotus oregonensis
TTCGAAATACATGTTCGTAAGTGGGTACAGTCAAACAACTTTTTTTGTGTGTCGGTGTTATTATTATTAAAATATTTTAAGCCACTTACAAGACATTTACTTAATTCCAAATTTTTTGCCTATAGTAAAATTTTAATTTGCATGTGAAAATAAATTTAAAATTATTTTCCTAATTTATGGATTTTTAAATTTTACATTCCATATAAAAAACTTTAAAGATACACATTTTTTCTTCAAACTTCCTATTAGTTTATAACTAAACAATATTATTTGATACATGTTAGAAACATAATCCCATGGGATATATGTATGTTTTCCTGCATGTGTCCTGAACAAAGAAAATATTTTATCAGACAATATATCACAGTTCTAATTAAAAGTGACAGAAAATCACAAAAAGTCAGTCTAAAATATTGTTATTAAAGCTTTTAAATTATAGGTAAAAATAAATATTTTTTTATTCCATTGGTAATTTACCTTTTTTGATTTGTGTCACTTTTAAGGAGAGTGCGCAATATAGTGTAGTAAATACATTTAAATACAATAAATATAATATCACACAATATTTTATAACAAAACATGTTAGGTTTAACAGGACAAAGTTGTTTTGTATATCACAAGAGGACTGATTCACTATCACCTTGATTAGTATAATTTAAAACAATTTTTAGGTCCTTAGCTCCTATTCGACGAACAGGCGGAAGGGTCGCGCGTTTTTTAAAGATTTTTAACAGGACTTGTTTTTTTACTGACACTTTTTCACTGCATCTATAATCGCAACAAACATTCTTTTTTGTTGGAGGCTCGACTGGTTTCTCTATTAAACTTGAAGGAAAAGTATTTACTGAATCTTCGTGACGCTGATCACGAGATATTTTTTTGACATCAAAATTCTTTCTTTTACAAGTACCATCTGTACTTTTAATCGATTTATTATCAAAATCCGGTATTTCTGTACCTTTTGCTTTTGGTAAACTATTCCCATTCACGGAATAGTTATTATTTCCTGCATCCTGTTTTGCCTCGGTTGGTACTTTCCTTTCTTTATTTAAGGCGCTGATAAGTTCCAAACTCCTGTTATAGTGAATCCTGGAGAATGGATCACTCTTAATTGGTGTGACGTGAACACTAGTTGTTTTGTAATCTTTTGGTTCACAACCTCTATTATCGAAATAGTTATTATTTACTGTATTCCGATCCTGTTTTGCCTCGGTTGGTAATTTCCTTTCTTTATTTAAGGCGTTGATAAGTTCCAAACTCCTGTTATAGTGAATCCTCGAGAATGGATCACTCTTAATTGGTGTAACATAAACATTAGTCGTTTTGTTATATCTATCAACGGAAGAGTTAGTATTTACCTCATTCCGATCCTTTTTTGCTTCGTCTTGTGGTTTGCTTTGTTTAATTATGTCGTTTTTAGATTTAAAACTCCTGTTATAATGTATCCTGTGCAATGGATCACTTACTTTATTTGGTATATTGCGCCCATAAGAGCCACTTAACGAATATTTCGCTCTTTTGGTAAGGGCTTCTGGATCGGGACTTTCTTCAGCTTTTCTCTTTAGTATCATTTCTGCCTTTGTTAAGTGATGAAATTTATTCGTATCTTCTCTTTTTGCAAACTTTGACCTTGATTTTTCCTTAAATTCTGGTAAATCAATTAACCTGGTTTCATTGGATTTTGGCAACGTGCGAATATTTGTTTTAATTTTATTAACAATACGTAGTAGTTTATCATCATTTTGACTTTTTCTAACGGAGGGCTGCTGTTCCAAAGTAACCGATTGCTGAACATTGTAGAAAATTTCTTGGGTACTTTCGGGTTGGCTAGCATTGTGTAAGGTGGCTCCTGAGTTGTAATCTATTCGATCTTCCACCATATATTCTGCTGGTATTCTAATATTTTCATAGACATATTTACCGGTCTCTCGCACTTGTCTTAACCAGTCTTTTACTAATTCGGCTTCACGATTTTTCGCGAACATACTATTTGGTGTAACTAAATTTGAAGACATGTTGAACACTTTGCGTCACTGCGAAAATAACTACTTCTGTTAGTAACCACCTCCCTTTTATACAGGCTAGTGACAAGTAATTAATACCGATTTATATTTCTGCAGGTAAATTCTAAGAACAACAAAGGGTTAGGAAGATTTGGAGCAGTTTTTCCGTTAATTTACCTGGTTTTATGGGCCACCTGTTGGTGATTTAGGATAATAAAATTAATACTAGTTCAAAGGACTGACCACTTATACATAATTATATTAAAGAGGCTGCGAACAGGGTACTTAGTATAGGTAAATGTTTTAAAAATTGTAAGAAATACAAAGTCGGTTAAGTGGATTATCAAGTTTTATTTTCAGTTCCCGAAAATTATTTTTATTTTATTTTTTTAAACTGTCACACTTATGTGGCATTGAGGTGCTGGCTTAAATTCTTATTTAAATTTGCCAATTTTATTATTTTTGTAGTTTCCATTTATCGTTTTTGTATACTTATGTTTAATATTTCCTGGTATTATACCTATTATATTGATGGCAAAGTATATTCCTTATTAAAAATGTATTTAAGCCAAGTGTTAAAACACACAGTACCTCATAAAACTGTATAAAAACTTAAAATATTTAGTTAACAGACTAGCAATACATTCCCATCATTTTTAAATACTCCTTTTCAAAAATATGTGCAAAAATCATAAAATCTTTTAAATACATTTTAACACACATTTATATACAGAATATCAAGATGCTCTTCTATTTTTTGATAATTTTTTAACACATGTATACATTTGGGACTACCTATATAAATAAAAATAGGTTTTATTTTTAAACTTTATAATTTTAATAAAAAAACTTTTGGTAAAATACAAAAAGTGCATTTAAAAAAAAAGATATATTTGTATTATATCTACGTTTTGTAAAAAAGCCAAAAAATATTTTTAAAAATTTAAATTGATATTCCCAAATGCGAATATTCCGTAAACAATTGAATATAGGGATATGATATATCAAACAAAAAATATTTAGAATTTTATGTAGAAAACGAAAATATAACAAAAAATATAAGAAGTAATTTAAAAAATGAACTTTGTCCTTGAACGGACTTTCTGATACACTCTGTATACATAACGTTGTTCGCAAAATATAGAGAAGCAAAAACCAAAATATTTTTGTATAAAACATTTTTTACCAATTTGAATAGTAAGGGCAATTAACCGGGGGTCTCACTTCACAGACTTACCCTGTATGTTTTAACTAACTACCTAAACGGAAAAGTTTACTGTTCCTATTTTTAGTGATTTATTACGTCTGAAATATAATTGGGGAAATAAAAAGCCGCTTTATAGGGGGTAACGTTAATTCGTGCAAAAAAAGGCACATTTTTGCGAATTTTTTTTGGACAACACAGTTTAAATTAATTTATTAAAACTAATGCTACATAAGTATAAGAATAAAAGAATATAAAGGAAAGTTTTAATGAAGAAATAATATTATAAAATTCGGCAATGGCAGCAATTATTTTGAAAGGGTCTAGGAAAAAAGAAGGATTACGGTGCCCCATATAACTAGGTGCTGGATCATCTAAAGTCAAAAAAACAAAGTTTTTTCGTTAAATAATTTCTTTCCCCAGGTAACGCTGGGGGGGTTTTCGAAATTTCAATTTTTTACTTTTTGGAAACAATTTGAAGTGAAAAACGTGATTTTTGCGAAAAATTTGTCGTTGCAAAATAAAAAAAATAACAAATTTAAAATAAAAACTTTCCGGTGTTACCTCGTAAATTATGTTCAAAAATAGTGTTCAAAATTTTAAAAGGATCGGTGAACTAGTTTTAAATTTATGAGGGGCATTTCGTTTTATGCTTTTACTTTAAGGTGGGACCTGCTTTGGAATCGGGGATTGTTTAAAATATTTATTAATCTCCATCAAAACAATTGTTTATTTTTTGTGCTAGTTTAGCATATCAAATCAACCGGTAAATAAAATTATAAATATGTAAAATAAGTTTTAATCCCAGCTGGAATATTTTTTACCCTTACTATAAGTGAGTGAAAAATAGAATAAACAATTGTCTATTAAAAATTAAAAAATAAAAATTATTGGAAGTTCTTTATTAAATATAAATACATATGTACATATAATGGTCATCACAAAAAACTACAAACTAATATTTACAAATTTAAAAACGGATCTTTGATAACAAAGATTTTTTGTCACTATAACTATAACTACTGTAGAAAATTATTATTAAGAAATTTTTAGTCACATAAAAGACGTTTATCTAATTCCAAATTTTTTTTTGCCACTAAAAATTCCTTAAAAATTATTTTTCCAATTTATAGATTTTAAATTAATTTTACATTCCATATAAAAAACTTTCAAGATACACATTTTTTTTTGTTTAAGATAAAATTAAACAAAATGATATTATACACGTAAGAAACATAGTCCCATGGGATAAATGTATGTGTTCCTGCATGTGTCTTAAAGAAAAATATATTTTATCAGGCAATATATCGCAATCCTCATTAAAAGTGACAGAAAATCACAAAAAGTCAGTCTAAAAGTCTAAAATTTTGTAACTAAAGCTATTAAATTGAAGGTATTTTTGTTTTTTTTTTTTGGCTTTACTGGTAAATTACCTTTTTTGACTTGTGTCACTTTTAAAGAGAGTGCGCGATACAGTGTAGTAAATACATTTAAGTACAATAAATATAATATCACACAATATGTTATACCAAAACATTTTAGGTTTAACAGGACTAATCTGTTTTGTATATTAGAGTACTGCTTCACTATCACCTTGATAAGTATATTTTAAAACAACTTTTAGGTCCTTAGCTCCTACACGACGAACGGGCGGAAGCGTCGCGCGTTTTTTAAAGATTTTTAACAACACTTGTTTTTTTACTGACACTTTTTCAATGCATCTATAATCACAACAAACATCCTTTTTTGTTGGAGACTCGACTGGTTTCTCTATTAAACTTGGAGGAAAAGTATTTACTGAATCTTCGTGCGCTGATCACAAGATGTTTTTTGACATCAATACTCTCTCTTTACAAGTACAATCTGTACTTTTGATTGATTTAGCATGAAAATCCGGTATTTTGGTACCTTCTGCTTTTGGTAAACTATTCCTATTCACGGAATAGTTATTATTTTCTGCATCCTCTTTTGCCTCGGTTGGTAATTTCCTTTCTTTATTTAAGGCGCTGATAAGTTCCAAACTCCTGTTATAGTGAACCCTGGAGAATGGATCACTTTAAATTGGTGTGACATGAACACTAGTTGTTTTGTTATCTTTTGGTTTACAACCTCCATCAACGGAATAGTTAAAATTTATCTCATTCCGATCCTTTTTTGCTTCGTGTTGTGGCAAAGAATATTATAGTTCCATATTATAGTTCCACTATAAAAAAACCATCCAGTGTTAAAATTTTGAATCTCCTATGGAAGCAGACTTTTCGGGCCTGCTTCCATCGAGCCAGCACGCGACCGGGCGCCTGACCGCGTTGCCAAATTGTTTGCCGTTGGAAGCTGGCTGCTAGGCTAGCTCCGTCGACTATGAGTTTAATAATATTATAATATATTTTGTTTTGTGACCGCCGTCGCCCACTCTCACAGTATCGACAAAGAATATAAAGCTCAATAAGAAGCGACATAAAGTTCCCAATAGCATTGGCTATATGGGAAACAAATTTCTGACGTCACGTGTAGACGAAATGACACTTAAACAGCTTGGGGGTACACTGAGAGAAATATCAACGGTAAAAATTCAGTTTTACACTGGAAAAAAATTATATGTATAACTATTATACATTGCAGCGCTGGAAAATCGTCTCTTTCAAGGAGTTTTTTTTTGCAGTCTTTTTAGGGTTGGTTATTCTCAAAAAAGATTAGATTATTTTTGAGAAAAATTAGTTTTGGGCAAAGCGATGTTTACAGGGGATTAAATGGCGACATACCGCGTTGAACATTGTTAGGACAGTTAACATACCCGTTAATTTTCGCGAGAAGCTGTAACGTAGGGGAATGTGTTCTGACGTCGGTATCTACGTCATTACTTTGTACCCAGTATCTACCGCTATCGCCACTGGTCAGGAGGAGCGTTAATAATGGTTATGTCAAGTTTAAATTTAAAATAATGGAGGATTCGCGGCTTTTCTATTGTTTTGGTTCTTGTGATGTTTTTTTGCTATGGTTTAACAACTATTTGGATTGCAGATTTTTGGATTATTAGTTCATTTCCAAATGGATGAATTAGTGCAATTATATTTAAATCATAAAGAAAAAATTTCTTGATATAGTTGACTTGGAAACAGCTAATATCTTATTAAATGAAAAATTTGGTTTATATATTATCTTTTCGACTTATTTCTTAACTCTCCAAAGACCTTACATTTAAATTTAAACTTACGAGTGTATTAAACGATTAGTTTGTAAGTTGACATACGTAAACCGTTTCGTTTTTGCGAGGATAGGCGGGTTAAACACGGTTAGAATGGTGGGGGAAAGAACTGCTATCAACCAATAGTTAAAAACCGTAAGTCGCGAAAAAATCCATATAGTGTATCAGCCAAATGAAATAAATTCAATAATAAATAAACGGGGGCGTGTTCGAAAAAACACTCGGACACGTGTATCGGTATTTTTGGTTGCGCATTTTCTTTAGTAAATACTTTTTATACGGGGTGTGTCATGTAATAGTGGCCAACACTAACTTTACTTATTTAAATGCAACGCCGTGTATATTATTAGTCAATTTTTGGATTCTTCATATATATTGCATGTACAATGTTCTATACCTATTTTAAACTATTTTGGAAATATTAAGTGCTATTAGATGTATTGTGCTTGCAAGCTGGCCACTTTCTTGAAAGTTACTTTTTGTGCATATACCTACTAGAGGCAGCCTTGGGAACAAGCGTGCGAGAGAGAAGCAAGAATAGGTGTATAACCTCTTTCCCTCTCTCTTAATTTGTCGGCGGTGTATACACCCCTTCCGCCAATTAATCAGCACAAGGCGCGAGAGAAATGTTATACAGCTATTCTTCTTACTCTCGCGCACGCTTCTCCGCACAGCCGAGCGGCACGGCTGCCTCTAGTAGGTATATGCACAAAAAGTAACCCTCACGAAAGTGGCAAAGATGCAAAGGCAATAGATGCAGTAAACCTGCAAACGCTTAATATTTACGAAACAGTTGAAGATAGGGTAAAGGACATTGTACATAAAATATGTCTAGAATGCTTTGAAAAAACCAAAAATTGAATAATATACAGGGTGTTGCATTTAAATTAAGAAATTTGATACTGGCCACCGTCACATGACACACCCTGTATAAACAGTTTTAGTTAAAAAAAATGCGCAATTAAAAATACCAATCGACATGTCCAAGCATTTTTTCGAATAAGCCCCCATTTATTTAATATTGAATTTATTCCATTTGGCTGATCCACACCGTATATTAACAAAGAATTTACATCTCAAGATTCGCATTGTGATCTATAATTTTTACAAGTATTACAATTACTATGCAAATTTAGTGCTTTTTTTTAAAGATATCCACAAAACTAAACGAAACGAATGAAACAGCACATAAAACTCAACAAAGCACTAGACGAAACATGTAATCCCGGACTAAAAGCTGCCGGCAGCGGGTTGACAGTTAAACAGCTTAGCCCCCTCCTAAAAATTTTGGGATTTCGAATAATGTCGCTTCTTATTAAGGTTTATATTCTTTGGTATCGATGTACACCTGCGCGGGAATCGACGGACTTAATACTGTTTAATAATATGGCTTCGAATGCTGGCAATTTATGCCAATATTATGATTGTAGACGAAGTAGAAGAAGGGACAATGTTCGATTATTCAGATTTCCCTATAAAAATCAAGTCATTTTTGAACAATGGATGATTATAAATGCTTTTAAGCTTAGTTTTAAAATAAAAATTAATATTTCAATATCAAATATTTATTTCTTCTACCGGGTGGCCGGGTGGTGCATCGCCAAGCTGGCCATTGGAAATCTCATGTTAATTAACACTTCCAAATATTATGGTTTTCCTGTACAGGGTAGCCCACCGTACACGCGTCGGTCTAAGCTATGCACTTTTTTGCTTTTTAAATAAATGCAAAATCATAAAGAGCACATTTTAAAATTAACAATCAAAAAAGCGTTTAAAACAAATTATTGAAAACTTTTTAAAAATATTCCATAGCGAACCAAAAAAAAAACGTTTAATGAACGTTTTTTGTGGTAGGTTTTTAAAAACTCGAAGGAACAAAAACTTATTTTGCGGACTTTGAAAAAACGTTTTGTAAACGTATTTTACGAAGATTTTTAAAATATCAATAAAAATCGTTTAAAAACGTCTCTTTTAAAATCATTTTATAAACATTTTGGTACGGATCTAAAAAAACTTTTAATGGACGTTTTTTGTTGTAGAGTTTTAGACCAGCCACTTTAACTTGTTCTAAAAACGCCCTTTGACTTTTTATTAAAACATATTTTTGCGTAAACGTTTTTTATACAAAAGTTATAAGTTTACTTACAAATAAGGTCATTTAAATCGCATATTTTAACCCTTAAGTGCTGACCTCCAATTTTAGAACATAAGCACTGATGTGGCGTCTACGGGACTACGCAAAAACTTTGTTTTTTTTTTGAAAAAGTTAAAAAATAGTTAATAAAAATTAGTGATATATATTTAGTACATATCTTAAGATAAGAAAAATGCCCTAAACAAAATAAAAAGGAAAGGGAAAAAAAGGTTTTGGTAAAATAAATATCAAAAATATTTTCATTTTAAAAATGCTAGTAGTCTGTGGGACGACCCTCAAGGTAGGTAGGTAGGTTTAAAGTGAGTGGGTATAACACCCTTTCACCCTTAAGGTACTTAAGGGTTAAATGCAACACCCTGTGTTGAACTAGCTAATTAAATTTATAATTTAATTGTCTATCAATCAGTAGATGGGTTCCCAATCTAAATGTAATAGTTTTCCTGATACCCAGACTTTTTATTGGTTTGACCATGAATAAACAAAATTTTAGATTTTTTCATTTTTTATATAAAAAAAACTTTTATTAGCAAAGAATGTAGTTTTTTGCTGTTTAGATAAGTCAAACATATTATTTTTAATTGTTGGAAAAACATTTTGAATATTAAAAGCAAACTTATTATTGTATTTTAAGAAAAAGTAATTGTAGTGTTTATATAATATTTTAAATACATTTTAACACACATATATACAGAATATCAAGATGCTCTTCTATTTTTTGATAATTTTTTAACACATGTATACATTTGGGACTACCTATATAAATAAAAATAGGTTTTATTTTTAAACTTTATAATTTTAATAAAAAAACTTTTGGTAAAATACAAAAAGTGCATTTAAAAAAATAGATATATTTGTATTATATCTACGTTTTGTAAAAAAGCCAAAAAATATTTTTTAAAAATTTAAATTGATATTCCCAAATGCGAATATTCCGTAAACAATTGAATATAGGGATATGATATATCAAACAAAAAATATTTAGATTTTTATGTAGAAAACGAAAATATAACAAAAAATATAAGAAGTAATTTAAAAAAATGAACTTTGTCCTTGTACGGACTTTCTGATACACTCTGTATACATAACGTTGTTCGCAAAATATAGAGAAGCAAAAACCAAAATATTTTTGTATAAAACATTTTTTACCAATTTGAATAGTAAGGGCAATTAACCGGGGGTCTCACTTCACAGACTTACCCTGTATGTTTTATTTTTAAACTTTATAATTTTAATAAAAAAACTTTTGGTAAAATACAAAAAGTGCATTTAAAAAAATAGATATATTTGTATTATATCTACGTTTTGTAAAAAAGCCAAAAAATATTTTTTAAAAATTTAAATTGATATTCCCAAATGCGAATATTCCGTAAACAATTGAATATAGGGATATGATATATCAAACAAAAAATATTTAGATTTTTATGTAGAAAACGAAAATATAACAAAAAATATAAGAAGTAATTTAAAAAATGAACTTTGTCCTTGTACGGACTTTCTGATACACTCTGTATACATAACGTTGTTCGCAAAATATAGAGAAGCAAAAACCAAAATATTTTTGTATAAAACATTTTTTACCAATTTGAATAGTAAGGGCAATTAACCGGGGGTCTCACTTCACAGACTTACCCTGTATGTTTTAACTAACTACCTAAACGGAAAAGTTTACTGTTCCTATTTTTAGTGATTTATTACGTCTGACATATAATTGGGGAAATAAAAAGCCGCTTTATAGGGGGTAACGTTAATTCGTGCAAAAAAAGGCACATTTTTGCGAATTTTTTTTGGACAACACAGTTTAAATCAATTTATTAAAACTAATGCTACATAAGTATAAGAATAAAAGAATATAAAGGAAAGCTTTAATGAAGAAATAATATTATAAAATTCGGCAATGGCAGCAATTATTTTGAAAGTGTCTAGGAAAAAAGAAGGATTACGGTGCCCCATATAACTAGGTGCTGGATCATCTAAAGTCAAAAAAACAAAGTTTTTTCGTTAAATAATTTCTTTCCCCAGGTAACGCTGGGGGAGTTTTCGAAATTTCAAATTTTTACTTTTTGGAAATAATTTGAAGTGAAAAACGTGATTTTTGCGAAAAATTTGTCGTTGCAAAATAAAAAAAATAACAAATTTAAAATAAAAACTTTCCGGTGTTACCTCGTAAATTATGTTCAAAAATAATGTTCAAAATTTTAAAAGGATCGGTGAACTAGTTTTAAATTTATGAGGGGCATTTCGTTTTATGCTTTTACTTTAAGGTGGGACCTGCTTTGGAAACGGGGATTGTTTAAATTATTTATTAATCTCCATCAAAACAATTGTTTATTTTTTTGTGCTAGTTTAGCATATCAAATCAACCGGTAAATAAAATTATAAATATGTAAAATAAGTTTTAATCCCAGCTGGAATATTTTTTACCCTTACTATAAATGAGTGAAAAATAGAATAAACAATTGTCTATTAAAAATAAAAAAATAAAAATTATTGGAAGTTCTTTAATAAATATAAATACATATGTACATATAATGGTCATTTATTACAAAAAACTACAAACTAATATTTACAAATTTAAAAACAGATCTTTGATAACAAAGATTTTTTGTCACTATAACTATTAACTACTGTAGAAAATTATTATTAAGAAATTTTTAGTCACATAAAAGACGTTTACCTAATTCCAAATTTTCTTTTGCCACACCTTTTAAATTAATTTTACATTCCATATAAAAAACTTTAAAGATACACATTTTTTTTTGTTTAAGATACTATTAAACAAAATGATATTATACACGTAAGAAACATAGTCCCATGGGATAAATGTATGTGTTCCTGCATGCGTCTTAAAGAAAAATATATTTTATCAGACAATATATCGCAATCCTCATTAAAAGTGACAGAAAATCAAAAAAAGTCAGTCTAAAAGTCTAAAATTTTGTAATTAAAGCTATTAAATTGAAGGTATTTTTTTTTTTTGGCTTTACTGGTAAATTACCTTTTTTGACTTGTGTCACTTTTAAAGAGAGTGCGCGATACAGTGTAGTAAATACATTTAAGTACAATAAATATAATATCACACAATATGTTATACCAAAACATTTTAGGTTTAACAGGACTAAGCTGTTTTATATATTAGAGTACTGCTTCACTATCACCTTGATAAGTATATTTTAAAACAACTTTTAGGAACTTAGCTCCTACTCGACGAACGGGCGGAAGCGTCGCGCGTTTTTTAAAGATTTTTAACAACACTTGTTTTTTTACTGACACTTTTTCAATGCATCTATAATCACAACAAACATCCTTTTTTGTTGGAGGCTCGACTGGTTTCTCTATTAAACTTGAAGGAAAAGTATTTACTGAATCTTCGTGACGCTGATTACGAGATGTTTTTTTGACATCAATACTCTCTCTTTTACAAGTACAATCTGTACTTTTGATTGATTTAGCATGAAAATCCGGTATTTTGGTACCTTCTGCTTTTGGTAAACTATTCCTATTCACGGAATAGTTATTATTTTCTGCATCCTCTTTTGCCTCGGTTGGTAATTTCGTTTCTTTATTTAAGGCGCTGATAAGTTCCAAACTCCTGTTATAGTGAACCCTGGAGAATGGATCACTTTAAATTGGTGTGACATGAACACTAGTTGTTTTGTTATCTTTTGGTTTACAACCTCCATCAACGGAATAGTTAAAATTTATCTCATTCCGATCCTTTTTTGCTTCGTGTTGTGGCAAAGAATATTATAGTTCCACTATAGAAAAACCATCCAGTGTTAAAATTTTGAATCTCCTATGGAAGCAGACTTTTCGGGCCTGCTTCCATCGAGCCAGCACGCGACCGGGCGACTGACCGCATTGCCAAATTGTTTGCCGTTGGAAGCTGGCTGCTAGGCTAGCTCCGTCGACTATGAGTTTAATAATATTATAATATATTTTGTTTTGTGACCGCCGTCGCGCACTCTCGCAGTATCGATGTACACCTGCGCGGGAATCGACGGACTTAATACTGTTTAATAATATGGCTTCGAATGCTGGCAATTTATGCCAATATTATGATTGTAGACGAAGTAGAAGAACGGACAATGTTCGATTATTCAGATTTCCCTATAAAAATCAAGCCATTTTAGAACAATGGATGATTATAAATGCTTTTAAGCTTAGTTTAAAAATAAAAATTAATATTTCAATATCAAATAAAGATATATTCAAGGAAATAGTCAGTCTCTGCTTAATAATTTTAAGTTACTTAACCCAAAATGCTTTGTTTAAATTGAAAAAAATAATAATTTAAAAAAAATTACTTATTTAAAAAATTAAAGTCTTATCCTAGAATTTTTAGTGTTTTTATTACTTGCCCATATAAAAATTAGCAAACAATTCAAGAAAATTATAATTTTTTAACAGCAAGTGACTTGTGAGAACAAAAAATAATAATAAATAGTGTTTAAGTTATCCAAAATCAAAATATTTTTCTAAAATTGTTTACTTTTAATGATGGTTAGTTAGAAATCAATTCTAAAAACCTAATAAATGAATAAAGGATACTAAATTAATCTTTTTATCTAAAAACATTGATTGAATTTTATTAAAAAGAATCTAATTTTTGCTTTTCCGATTATATTTATTAAGAAAATAAAACAAATTGTTTAAAACAAAAAAAATTGCAGAAATTACATGAATAAAACCTTTTTTCCCCTTTTGTAAAGAAATTTTTGTTTAAAATCAAATTATTCTTTATTTTTCTTGTTATTAAAAATATTTATATACCTTTTTATCTAGACAAGTTATTACAACTGACCACAACTAACCACAATAGGCAAATAATCCACTAAAATTATTATTTTATAGTCAAATCTATTTCGTGGGAACAAAAAACAATACAGAGATAGACTTTAGGTTAGCCCAAATCAATTATTTTTTAAAAAAGTTTTACTTTTGAAGAGAGTTAGTTTTAAATATCCTTCATAATACAAAAATTAATTTAAAAAATTCTTAAAATCTTATAAATTAATTAGGTATACTTTTTAAAATTTACCGTAGTATCTCTAACAAATTACGAAATAAGATCAGAAAGGCAAAAATTAACTTTTTTAAATAAATTTTTAAGTTTTCTTGACCTAAATGAAAGATGTTAGAATTTTTTTCTTAAAATAGTAATTGGAAAGGGGCATGAGAAGTTAAAAGATATATTCAAGGAAATAGTCAGTCTCTGCTTAATAATTTTAAGTTACTTAACCCAAAATGCTTTGTTTAAATTGAAAAGAATAATAAATTAAAAAAATACTTATTTAAAAAATTAAAGTCTTATCCTAGAATTTTTAATGTTTTTATTACTTGCCCATATAAAAATTAGCAAACAATTCAAGAAAATTATAATTTTTAACAGCAAGTGACTTGTGAGAACAAAAAATAATAATAAATAGTGTTTAAGTTATCCAAAATCAAAATATTTTTCTAAAATTGTTTACTTTTAATGATGGTTAGTTAGAAATCAATTCTAAAAACCTAATAAATGAATAAAGGATACTAAATTAATCTTTTTATCTAAAAAAATTGATTAAAATACTTATAATTTTATTAAAAGAATCTAATTTTTGCTTTTCCGATTATATTTATTAAGAAAATAAAACAAATTGTTTAAAACAAAAAAAAATTGCAAAAATTACATGAATAAAACCTTTTTTTCCCCTTTTGTACAGAAATTTTTGGTTAAAATCAAATTATTCTTTATTTTTCGTCTTATTAAAAATATTTATATACCTTTTTATCTAGAAAATTTACTACAACTGACCACAACTAACCACAATAGGCAAATAATCCACTAAAATTATTATTTTATATTCAAATCTATTTCGTGGGAACAAAAAACAATAAGAGATAGACTTTAGGTTAGCCCAAATCAATTATTTTTTAAAAAAGTTTTATTTAGAAGAGAGTTAGTTTTAAATATCCTTAATAATACAAAAATTATTAAACAATTCTTAAAATCTTATAAACTAATTAGGTATACTTTTTAAAATTTACCGTAGTATCTCTAACAAATTACGAAATAAGATCAGAAAGGCAAAAATTAACTTTTTTAAATAAATTTTTAAGTTTTCTTGACCTAAATGAAAGATGTTAGAATTTTTTTCTTAAAATAGTAATTGGAAAGGGGGCATGAGAAGTTAAAAGATATATTCAAGGAAATAGTCAGTCTCTGCTTAATAATTTTAAGTTACTTAACCAAAATGCTTTTTTTTAAATTGAAAAGAATAATAAATTAAAAAAAAAAAAACTTATTTAAAAATTAAAGTCTTATCCTAGAATTTTTAATGTTTTTATTACTTGCCCATATAAAAATTAGAAACAATTCAAGAAAATTATAATTTTTTAACAGCAAGTGACTTGTGAGAACAAAAAAAAAATAATAAATAGTGTTTAAGTTATCCAAAATCAAAATATTTTTCTAAAATTGTTTACTTTTAATGATGGTTAGTTAGAAATCAATTCTAAAAACCTAATAAATGAATAAAGGATACTAAATTAATCTTTTATCTAAAAATTGATTAAAATACTTATAATTTTATTAAAAAGAATCTAATTTTTTTCTTTTCCATTATATTTTTTAAGAAAATAAAACAAATTGTTTAAAACAAAAAATTGCAAATTACATGAATAAAACCTTTTTTCCCCTTTGTACAGAAATTTTTGGTTAAAATCAAATTATTCTTTATTTTTCGTCTTATTAAAAATATTTATACCTTTTATCTAGAAAAGTTACTACAACTGACCACAACTAACCACAATAGGCAAATAATCCACTAAAATTATTATTTTATATTCAAATCTATTTCGTGGGAACAAAAAACAATAAGAGATAGACTTTAGGTTAGCCCAAATCAATTATTTTTTAAAAAAATTTTATTTAGAAGAGAGTTAGTTTTAAATATCCTTAATAATACAAAAATTATTAAACAATTCTTAAAATCTTATAAACTAATTAGGTATACTTTTTAAAAATTTTCCGTAGTATCTCTAACAAATTACGAAATAAGATCAGAAAGGCAAAATTAACTTTTAAATAAATTTTTTAAATTTTCTTGACCTA